>MPVS01000205.1:1978-45702 GCA_001931775.1 Fomitopsis pinicola
TTGTCTCACTTTGACTAGGTCTGAATGATTGGCAATTGTCAAGTTGTCTTTCCCTGATGCTGCAATGTTGATCATCTTGATCAATTTCTCAATGTGGTCCTTGTTGAGGTAGGCAGTCAAGGCAAACTCAGATAGTTCAAAGTCCAGCCTAGTCTTGTATGGCTTCCATGGCTCCTCAGATGACTGGACAGGTTCTCTGATCTTTGTGTCTGAGGCAATGTACTCATCAAAGGATTGGATGAGTGGTCCCTTGTTGTAGCTGGGGTGATACTCAGTCTTGATGTCATTGAAGTTGTACTGGAGGTCTATAATGGCATTCAACCTGTACTATTCATGGAAATACTGAATGGAGTGACACATACAATGTCCACCAATGCCCTCAGGCTGGTCATTGTCTTCTTCCTCAAAGCCATGGTCATAGTCTACCAAAAAGGACAGAATGACTCAATAGGAAGATATTGGCACAAGATCTGGACATACCTTGTGGATGCTCATACTCATCTGGATTAAACTGAGCATCTGCAACAGTGGGTCCTGAAAAGAAAACCATAATTCATACTGGCAACTGCTAAGCCACAGTTGTATTGGCTTACCATGCTCAGGCATCATGGCCTGCTCTGGTAAGGGAGCATGTAATGCTGCATTGAATCTTCTCAGTCTCTCAGCTGCAACTTCATGATTGATGCAGTATATCAAAATATGACTTATGAAAAGGTAGTCTTATAGTTACCTGAAGCCTGAGCATCAGCAAAATTCTGGGCAAGTCTCTCATCTTGGGCTTTTAGGTCTTGCTTGCGGCCACAAGCTTTTGTATGGGATGCATATCCACGAATTTTGAAGGCTTTGCCACAGTGTGGGCAATCTCTTTCAGTTGGCTTAGACCCTCCAGGTAAGGATTCAGAATTCAAATCCACAGGTGGTGGGCTCTCATGTTGGGAGTTTGCTGGTTGAGGCATAATTATCTCAGGCTCTTACTCAAGACTCAAGATGAAAGCTTTGCACTACTAGTACACTGCAAGTGGCAGTGAGCAGTGGATGCTTTTGGGAGGATGAAATGTGGATAGTGTGGGACGATTGGCGGATGGCGCGAAGGGAGTAGCAGTGACCGCGCCTTCAGGGATCAATCACGGACAGTGCGTGGATGGCACAGAGGCAATGATGGAGGGTGAAGAGGCGACGATGGAGAGCGAAGAGGCGATGATGGAGAGCGAAGAGGCGATGAACAGCGAGGAGGGGATGATGGACAGCGCGAAGCTTGTAGCAGACAGTGCAGGTGACCAACGAATAGCACGACGAAGAGTGCAGACGGCCGGCAGGCAGGGATCGCGATAGTGATCACAGAAACTGCGGGGTGATCGACGGATGTAGACGGCGCAAGACCTGGAGGAGAGAGCCGATGGGCAGGGTCAGCACGGTAGACAGTGCGGGTCGGCGTGAAGACGGCTGGCGGGCAGGGGAGATGAGAACGAAAGAACGGGGGGCTGCGCGCGTGGTACAGTTTTCGGCCAATGATATGAAGCCGAGCCTGAGCCGTGAAAAGGTAAGCAAAAACCGCCTTGAAAACAGCGGGCAACTCACCGTGACAGCGAGCCCGATTGATGGGCTACACAGCGCGCGCGGTACTCTGTGCGGCCAACAATGGGCGGAGCCGGGCCCAGAAAAGGTAAGTAAAAGCCGCATAGGAAACGGCGGGCAACTCACTGAGCGATCGACGGGCAACGCAACGCGTGCGGTGCGCTCTGCGGCCGACGATAAGGGGAGCCGGGCCCAGAAAAGGTAAGTATAAATCCGTATAGAAACGGCGGGCAACTCACAGTGAACGAGCCCTGGGCCTGATCGATGGGCAACGCAGCGCGCGCGGTATACTCTGAGATGCGGAGCCGATGGGCCCGGGAAAGGTAAGTGAAAAGCCGCATATAAGACGGCGGGCAACTCACAGTAATGACAACGAACCCACCACGATCGACGGGCAATGCAGCGCGGGTGGTACGATGGCGAGCGCACGCACCGGTGGTGAGGGGAGGGACGGGAGGGAGGGAGGAGTGTTTGCAGTGGGCGGTGCGATCGAAAGACCGCACTCTAATCTGATCTGAGGCGATTGCGATCGCACTGCAATGAGTGGTCGCGCCACTTGAGTAAAGCGGCAGCGTTTGTAATCACGGCGGCCCATTTTCACCGATTATCATGGTGATCCTAATCTCTGTATGTATTACAATATCCCGCGCAAAATCTCAATGAACCGGGCCGGAATATCATTCGATCGAAATGCACTCGATCGGATTCGAGTGCAATCTCATCACACGCGCCTAGATTATAATACATTTTAATACCTCGGTGTATTACAATCACCGAGGGAAAGTTGCGACAACGGCAGGGACCAGGGGAGCAGAGCACGCAAGGTGAGGCCACCCACGCATCGCGCGACGACGCGCGGGGATTGGTTCCCTGCGGCGCCTGCTACGAGCGCGTCGCGTTTCAGAATTTCAGAATGGTTTCCTCCTCCTCCTCGTCGCATCACAGGCGCCTCCCGCGCGCCAACAGAAGGAACACTGCATGATGTCCGTACACCAAGGAGCGCCCAAAATGCAGCGCCGTCGCCGTCGGCCTGGAGCAGCACGACTTGGACTTACCGGGCAAGTTCTTCCGGTAGCGAGCTCCCCAGGTGCTATGTCGTCTCACCTCCGAGCGCTCGTTCGTTGATTCTGAGTTGCCGGGAGCGCAGCTCGGGTGCTTTCCAATTGTGCCACTTAAGTGCAACTTCACGGCGTCGATAAGTAATTGCGCCTTCACGTTCTAGATCTGAAGCTCTGAAGGTCCAAACTCACTCGGTTACTTTCTGATAAAAGCAAGATACAAGTGCCCAGGCTCTCCTGAACGGACTGAGGCCGTGGCGGTTCATGACGATAACCCATACGCAGTACCGGAACGCTGTCAGACGCATCTTTATTCAACGTACTAAAACGTACCTTATTGCATGTTCGGTACATACGGTTGGGCTTCAAGCGTTCAAGGCCCTCTTCCGTGGAAGTATCTCCGGTGTCTACTTCTTTGTTTCTACAACCAAGGACTGGTCACATCCGGGTGAGTCGTCCGCCAAGCAGAGCCACGCGAGGTTTCCCGCCGATGACCACGGATCGGCGGCGGTACGCAGGTCACAGGTGCCTGTGTGTGCTCTAAGCGTCTGCATGCTGCTGTGTGCCGCCGGGACAGGTATGTCGATCCGCGGGCTTCTGTCAATCGTCGGGACAGAGCCCATCCGGGGTGACCGCGGGAAGGGCAAACCGCTGAGGAGACGAATCACGATGAAGCTTGGACGAGTGATGGGCCTTACAGAATCGCGGTGCCTTGAACAGTGCACTTTGAAGTGCAGCATGCACATGGTGGCACGATGCACTTGCAAGCCTCAGGAACAAGACGGCTCGACCACCTGTGAACATACAATGCGAGTGTTTCACGGCCAAGAGGGGAAGAAAACCGCGTACTTTCCTGGGTACTTAGCGCAATGTGGGAGGCTGACGATATCCTAGTATCAGTGGCGGGCGTCGACCTCCGGCGCTGTGATGCGTACTCGTGGATGTGCGCAAGCCATGTGCTCTTCACGGGCTCCGACCCTCCGACAAGCAATCGGAGGGTAACCCGCAAGGTGATGTGTATATCCGTGAGGCTCTTCTCGGGCTCTTCACAGGCGGCGGTGATACGGTGCTGCTGAAGGGGTCCCGCCCAGGGTTGCTCAGTGCTCGCAGGAACGGACCCCGAGCAAGCTCGACCGGCGGGTATCGTATGAGTTCCAGTGAAACGGCGCTCACAGCACGGAACATTGCCACCTGGGCAATCAGGACAGAGATGTTCGAGGCGCTGTGGCTATGACTGCATTCATCAACTCATCAGGCACGAATGCAGAGGAGCGCTGCAAACTGCGTGACGTACTGTGTTTGACGTTTTTGATAATGAACAACTCTGTGACTACTTCCGAAATGCATACGCGCGAAAATTAGCTGCAGCTGCGGAAATGCCGCGTCCACATTGAGGGACTTATTCCCTCCCGATCACTGTATCTCCACCGGGGCACATAAGCCGACGACAAATCCGTCAGAGTGTCTAGACGAGCGACTGGGACAGGACAGACATATGCTGACTCGGAGGCAAAGTCTTGGAAAGACTAGGATCGACACAAGCCCCGCACGCCGGGCGCGTAGGGGTCTCGTTCCGAGTCTGCTAGCGGTGCTTGGTAAACCCTCGCGTTACGCAGTGCTGGTGACCACAGGCCACAGCCACCTTCCGGGGCTTCGTTCTGCATATGGATGCCAATCCGTTTCAGAAGCGGTCCTATCGCACTTGCCCCTTCCATCCGCACGGCAATATTTCCCTTCATTGCTATGATTGCTGACTGGATGGGTTAGTAACCGAGGGGGATTCACTATTCTCTGGACAGTATAGATATTGACCTACACGTAATCATGTCGCGTGAGATCCACCATCGTCACATTTATAAGCGTGCACTGCGGCGAGGGTGTGGTGTCGAGACGTTGGCCGCTGTTGGCCGACGAAAATGGAACGATCGCCAACAAGCGCCTATCGTCGAAAGCGTATCTGGATCTCGCGTGCTAGACACGTGGACCACGTGGCCACTGTGGCGCTGCAGCTCTCCGCGTTGCGCGGAGTTGAGATCGGTTGTGGCTTGAGCACTGCGTCCTTGTTCTCTTCTCAACTTTCGTTTCCTCCAACATCGCGCTCTGATCGCATCACAAATCCATGGCCACGGTATCAGACGCGCCGGTAGCCTCGAGCTCGTCGCCGGAGTTACTGGCCCTGCAGGAAAAGCTGAAGTCGCTGACGGAAGTCGGCGCGCAGCTACGCCTGGTCAGGCGCATTCCCACACAGCTGGTCAAGCCACCGGACGTTGGGATCTTGCAGCAGCTCAACCTCGATACAGCTTTAGCCGATAAGTTTCAGCTCGTCAAGGACTTTGCTTCTGCCGTTACCTCCGAGAGGGTGCAGAGCTCCTTGAGTACGGCACGAGATAGCGAGCAGAAAGACAAGAGCGACCTTGTCTTTACTAGGCCGCGAGAGGATCGAAAACGCAAGTACGGTGTGATAATACAGACTCGTGGAGCTAGTAACTGAACTCATCGAAACACAGACGACAGCTCTCCCCCGAATCTCCGCGGGTATATGTCGCGGAGGCACCGAGACCCACATCACGCTTTCCCCCAAACGAACCACCTCCTTTACGTCTCGATGGACTTGCAGACTACCTAAAGGACTTCAATCGATCTCATCCCAAAGTCAAAGCACATGTTGTAGCATCAAATCGATCCCGGGGACTATCCTGCCCTCTGCTCCTCCGTTTCTCAATCCGCGATGTGCTCACCATCTTCCTGAGTGTGGACGAAGCAGACGGAAAGGCACTGGTTGTGGAGAACGCCACGGCCTTTGCCTCTCGTGAACAGGTAAGCTCAGTTGGTGCAGGTCTTACTAGGATGTGCGCATGCTGAAATGGCACCGTCAGAAACCTCCCCACTCGCAATCCGACTTTGTCGTCTTCCAGAAGCTCACCCAGCAAGTAACCAAGATGATACAGTCCGAGCCACTGGTTTCCTTACAAACAGTCTTGGTCCGTGTTGAGCGCCTCTGAAAGAAGCCACACCTATACTCATTCTTATTGCGCAGACCTTTCTGACCTCATACGAGAATCTATTCGCGCAAAAATGTACACGGGAGTCATGCGGTCGCATACTCTCTGCGGAAGCGCACATTCCCCCGGTCGCTCGCGTCTGGTCAGAAAACGCCCGCATCTGGACGCCTGAAGGCCTGAAGAGTGGCGGATCGCCTGGATGGGAGCCATTTCACCCCACCTGCTTACAGCGTTAATTTCATGCCCGTTCGGCTTTACCTAGTCCTGGATTTATCTTTTGCTTTTGCCCGCGCCCATGGTTTGCTTCCATCACCTCTCCAGAAGCCTTGGAGCACTGCACTTCAAGGCATCAAGCACGTTCTGCCTAGCTCCTTTCTGGTTCCCTTAAACTTGCGCGAGGGCGGGGCCCTGTGTAGACGAGGCTTGTACGTAGGAGTGTGTAGGTAGCAGAGTGGGTGCGAGTTCATGCTGTGTAATGTATGTACTTGCCTAGCTCTGACACTACCCATGCATTGGTAGGCAGCCCTCAAACTTTGATGTGAAGCGTTCCCGTCATTGTATTGTGACGGTGAGTAGCGTCGCTGCACAGAATCAGGATAACTCAACGGCTTTGGTGTAATTCAAACCGACGGTGTTGTTCAGCTACCACTCTCCGCCCACTCGCAACTGAGGATATGGAGTGAAATCAATTTGACAATGATACATTACACGACACATTGATTACGAGTACTATACACGTCCATTAAGTAAGACAAGAGAACCAGCTAGTCTGAAAGCAGCGGTATAAATGACGATAGAAATGAACGCGATATTGCACGAATAACTAAACGCAAACCCAGTGCAAAGCAATAGCAATCGTCTTGTTCTTGGTATCACATGTCCCTGCGCGCGAAGTTGAGACTAGAGAACTTGGAGAATCGACCACGAATCGACCCGATGCTGCCGCCCATCGTTGTCTGGGAGATGGACGCAGCCCCCGAGAGGCTGGTTATCGGGATGCCACCAGTGGCGATGAAAGAGTCACGTGGGCTCTCTTCGGACATATTGTCGCCCCCCGCGTCGCCTGGGCCAGAGGACACGCCGTTGAAGCCGTGCCGAGCGAGGTGGGCAAGGTGCTTTTGAAGAGGTGTCTGCTTGTTCTGCGGGAACAGTTCCACGGAGCCGTTGTCGTTGGTGGAGCGCGAAGACAAGGGGGAAAGGGCCGGAGAGTTGTATGCAGGGCCTACTTGAACTGGCATCAAGCCTAGTTGTGGACGCCTGGAGCCGCTGTTCAGTACAATGAACGTGAGGGAGGCAAAGTCCGCTTACATTTGGTCCTGGGGGTTCGGCAATGGCCGTGTACCGCTACGTGGGGATAGCAGAGGAAGCTCCTGAGGCCGAGACGGAGCACGGAGGTCTAGCCCCAAACGCTGAATCTCCTCCGCGAAGCTCTTGCGGAAGAACTTTTCGAGGGTATTATGGAAAGACACCATCTCGGGCGGGCAAAGCTGAATGTGCAGCCGCAGGCAACTCTCGATCGTTCGGACCTGGCAATCATCAGCACGTGTAGTCAGACAAGTAAATGTAAACACACCTGTTCGTCTATAGCATCCCGTAGCTTCTGCACTTCTTCGGCTCGTTCAGGGTACCTCGCAACGTAATCCGCAGTGAGGTACGCTTGTCGGTATGCGCCAATACCACTCGTAACCGGTGCGTCGACAGCCGAGTTGAGCGACATAGCAAGGGCGTTGGTCGGGACCGACTGCTGTGTCTTTGCCAGTGCAGAGAACCTCAGATTCAGTCCTGCGAGGTCTCGAGTGCTCGCCTCCACCTCACGCAGCGCTGACTGTACGGGCGAGATTTCGATCACCTGTACGTCCACGATCTCAGAGCGACGTAGGACAGTAGGGAACATCTCTTCCGTTGTGAGGTAGGTCTTCTCTGTCCAAACCTCTTCGGTACCGTCCGAAGCAATCTTGGTAACTTGGCGGTCGTAACTAAAGTCCCGGATCGCACTGAACAAGAATTAGCGTTTGTCCGCGCTTTCCAGACTATCCTCAAGCCGGCCTACCTGTGCTCGTAGTACGCCCGGATCTGGGGCGCAACATCCGGATTCGTGAATATCGCGGCTTCACGGTCAGGCTCGGGAGCGACGGCTGTACATTGAATGTACTGTTGACTTCCGAAGCGAATGTCCACGGGCGGATCGCCAGTGGTTTTGAGAAGCTGGACGCCTGGGTGTTTGTTCAGCATGCGCTCGCAGAACGCCCCAAACTTCTCCCACTCGTATCCCCGGTACTGTATCCGCGTGGGTTAGGATGAACTGATTCGAACACAGCAGGTGAAAAGTAGACATACAATGAATTGTTTGTTGCGAATCGCGGCTGGGAAGTGACCGTAGAAGGCGACTCTGAAGTAGTCGGAGTAGTACCGCGTGTCGGTGATGATGTGTTCCAACAAAGCTGCTTTGTGCCGAAGGATCTCCGCGAGACGAGGACTACGCAGAGACATGAGTGATGTCCTTGCAAAGACACACTTCGGGAAGAACATACTAATTGAATGTGACCTCTGCGTGTTGTATCGCAAGCTCTTGACATATCTCGATGGCGCTCTCCCAAGCTTTCCCTTTGCCGAGATAGTCCAGAATGAGCAAACAAAGCGTCTCCTTCCGGTGGAAATGTGATTGCTGCGGCAGGCCCAGCTCTTCCATTGGCGGGGCGAAAGAGTTTAGATCCCATTCATGGAGATCGGCGTGCAGCTTCAAGGTTAGAGCAGCCTCGACGTAATTCTGTGCCTGTAGATGCATCTGCGGCAATGTTCAGGAACGGCAGTGCAACAGCAAGACAATTAGTGGCAGCTTACGTTGACAAGCTGATGAACATATTTGATGTATATTTCGTCTCTGCCGATTCGCCGTATGAAGTTCATGAGACGGAGCTACGAGCACGTTTAATCCGACAGCTAATCTCGAGGCAATGATAGGACATACCGTAGCGATCACTCGGTCATCTGCGAATTCTTCGCCCTCCGGCAGCGCACGCACGCTCAGGAGTAACTCCAGGAACATATCTACCTCGCCGAGGAAGCTATTGACACGAGCCCGTAGCTGCTCGTCGACATCAGAGCTATCGAAGAGGTTGCGAATGTAGGAGATAAAGAACGCCCGTGAGATATCATCGCCCTTGCTGTCCGACATGAATAAGGTGTCAAGCTTGCTGACTAGCTCGTGTTCGATATGGTCGAAGTTCCCAGAGACGTAGTACTCTGAGATGATCATGCAGTAGAGAATGTGCACAGCATTGTTGCGGAGCATATCGTGATGGCTGAGGCAGAGGTTGACGACTTGACCGACTAGAGGGCTCAGCGCAGCTTGGTAGTTCTGATCGCAGGATTAGCCAAGTACTGAGCAGATTAGCTGTTCAGTTTACATACCATCCACGGTTTTTCCGTCGCGCCGTTGAGCACGTCCTCCTCAGACCATCCGAGTGCGTCCCACAGCCGCAGAAGTATGGCTGCACCTTCACCGCGGATGTCTCCAGCAAGGCGCCAAACTGCGCGACGTTTCTGGCGTATATTTGAGTATTACGCACTGTTCGTGGGCGTGAGCACTGACCTGAGGTATGAACTCCTCTATCACCAAATGCTCGGAAGACAGTATCCTCAAGAGTATGTGGAATGCCTCTCTCCAAAGGGTCGGGTGAAACTCGCTGGTTGACTGCCCATGCGGAACAAACTCGCGTTCAAGGAGGGTCGCAATTGGGTCCATGAGATTGATCAAAAACTTGTGGGCCAAGACGTTGACGTTCAGCCAGTTCTTGGGGAATGCGTCGTTATTGATGATAGAAATTGCGACCTTGAAGCATTTGAATAGGAAGGCAGAGAAGTTGTCGGGGCCTTCTATCTCAAACATAGACTCCAAGAACCCGAGGAGATGCCTCTTGGGCGCGGCAAGTACCAGGACCAAGAATACAATCGCCACCTCACCCAGGCCGGGAACGAAGTCTGGTCGTTTCTCTGACAATGCAGACGTCGTTGATGCTGACGTTGTTGCAGGATTCTTGGGGAGGAAGGCAAGCATAGCGAATGGGTATGACTCAGGGAAGGTCACTGGATGCGAAGGCCCACTGGGCAGGTTCGACTGGCTGCGATCGAGAGCTCTTTGCGATGCAGGGTTTTGGTACTCCATGTACGAATCGAGCAATCTAAGGACAGAGATTATGCGGTTGTAGACATGTATGAGAAAGACAGACTTACCGAGGGATGAGCGTCAGCAGGTTATACTCGATGTTGTCTTGCTCTTGCTTCAACAAATTACGATCTGCAATGACCTCGGTATCGACCAATTGCTGAAGGCATTTGTCGAGCATGACAGCAACCACGGTCACTGACAGGCGAATACACTCTAGCCACTGGACACGCGCTTGCTCACGAACGTTTTCGGGGTCGCCTATTTGTGTCTGAACGTACTCGTCGTACCGGCCAAAGAGAGGCTTCAGCCAAAACACAACGTTCTCTATGAGAAGCGCACGGGACTGTGCATTGTCGAAGAGAAAGCTCTTGACGACCTGGAGGTACATGATCAACTTCCAGACGACGATTTTGCCTTTGTTCGTGACGATCGCGTTGGCAAACTGAGTTACGATTGTGACGAGCTCGACCGTGTTGAAGACCTTGCTGAGCTCCGGAAGAATTGAGGAGAAGTGCTGCAGGGCGATGGTTTGTGTGCCAATGATAGATGCTGGCGAAGTGGTTGACATCATACGATTGACCTCCGATAGATGCGAGCGCAGTTCACGCGCGAACGTTGCCTCGAGGTGTTCAGCGGTGACCCCGCCGTCAAGACCAACCTCCCTTGCCTTCTGAAGTTCCCTCGAGCGCACGATGAACTTGACGACGTAGTGCCAGACCTTCAGCGCTGATCGCAAGGACGACGCAGTCTCATGCGCAGTCGGGTTTTGCAGAAGGCGATTCAAAGAACTGATGATGTGCGAGGAGGCAGTGGTCGAGCTGAAGTGCCTCTCGATATAAACGTCGAGAACGGGCTGGAAGTTGCTGAACCGGCGGTCCTGGATGATTCCGAGGACGGTCACTAAAGCGTTGAAGACGAGATGATCCATATCGCCTTGTTGGTTGTAGGAAGACGACAGGATGGCAAAGAGGGAATCGAAAATGTCTCGGAGGAACTTCACGATCTCCACCTCGCCCACGAAGGTGAACTTGCTCAGCACCGTGCACAGCACCGCCCTGTCGGCCAGCTGCTCCCAGTTCAAGAGACTCAGGAGGACAGAATTTTGAGTGAACTTCGTCGAACAGAGGGAGGAGCGGATGATGAGGCTGTCTTTGAGGGGCGGGGCGAGCTTCTGCATTTCCACGGGTACGAGGACGCCTTCTGCCCTTTGGCTTCCCGGCAACCAAGGCGTCGCAGCCAGATACATGTCCGAATGAACCTGGGCTAGCCTCTCGGCGTTGTAGAGCACCAGAGTATGCGCGCCATCCTCGAGGAACGCACGGCCATCGGGGAAGAGCGGTAGGAACGCAAAGGCGAATGGCCGCTCTTGTACATCGGACCCCCTTCCTGATAATCGGTCCTTGGAACTGCGATGCCGGAACGTGAAGAAGAGATGCCACTGCTGCGCGCCCTCGAAAGGCAGTTTCACTTTGACTAGTTCGCCGAAGGTCGGCTGGCTGGTGCGCAGGAACACCATCGAATGCCACTGTGTGACCTCTGGCTCGCCACTGCACTGAGAGATAACCTTCTCGATCGTTTGGCCGCGATCGTCCTTGACTTCGATCGTGACCTGAACGTTCCCGCTGACTGGGGCAACTTGTCCTCGAGCAAAGCTAGTGATACTACGACGAGGATTCAGGGTTTGCGACGCGAAATCCCCGCTCCACAACTTGACGTAAAGTTCATTCCTAACGTCGCCAGGGAAAACGACGTCAGGGAAGCCGAGGCGTAGGCTCAGAGGGATGTCCTGCAAGAGCGAAGTGTTCTCCCGTACGATGGTGTTGGCGTCTCCGTAGAAGACTTTGATCGATACCACCATCATCTCCGCCCTATTCGAAGTGAGCTTGGGGGCTTAATGGTAAGTCTCAAACGTGTTCTCACCTCGGTGACTTTTCGTACTCTTTGCTCTTGCTATCTAAGATGTCTTGATGGAGCATAGAGAAGGTAGCCTCGCTCTTCGGAACGTATATTGGCATGGTATGCTCTCTCGTGGCGGAGACTTCACTCTGCTCCGCTGCCATGGCCTTCAGCTGCGTGAGCTCAAGAACAGCGCACCCAAAAGGCCGCCTGAACTGTGTTGGCAACTCGTTCAACGAACCGCTCGAGTCTCCGTACCCACTAGGCACGACGCTATCCCGTAATGATGTCTCCGACACCCTGCGACCGCCTGTTTCACGAATGGCCCCCATACTGCTCCCCATCCGCAAAGAGCCGTTACGCACGATCTTGCATACGAGATAGATCTGATCTTGAGCGTCAGCCTGTATCAAGTCCGTGAACAGCGTGCGTATGCGGGCGGATGGATCCCGAGCTAGGACTCCGTTGTTGTTGAGTACCGCGCAGAAATCTTCAGAGACGAAGCGAGCTTCGTGCTTGTTGTACAGGTTGAAGAACAGCTCGACTGTCTCCCCCGGTGCGCATGGCGATGCAACGAACGCGCGAAGGTCGAGGAAGATGTGATAGAACTTGGCTCTGGCTGGCTGTGGAGAGGAAGAGGGGGATCCAAGCGCTCCAACGATTCGTGAGTGTGGTTTGCGGAAGTGGTCCGGGAAACCAAAGGCCTGGGAGGATGCAGACGCCGCGAAGGAGAGCGACTTGCCCATGTGCGTGGACCTATAGGGATGCGTAGGAGGGGAGATGTCCATGTAGGCCAGCGAGACCTGCATGGCGTACATCCGCAACGCGCTCATCCAACTCCGCGTGTCGATGTCGCCGTCCACGTCCACGGTCGCCAATCCCCCACCAGTCGGATGCCGAACAATGACATCCAGGCCCTGCACCAAGTTCCCACTCACCAGCCGCGCCACGCACTCCCGCCGTAGACTGATCGTCTCTTCACTACTGAGCGTCTGCGCGAGCAGCTGTCTCCGCCCGAGGTGAAGCGCCTCGATATGTTCCCGCACGATCAAGAACAGCTTGTAGTCCCGCCGTGCAACGTACTGGAACATGAGCGTGTACCACTCTCGAAGCGCGGACGCGATTTCATCAACGATAGGCTGGTCCGCGCCCGACGCGGTGTCATCTCCTGACTTCAGTGATGGTCGGGGAGGAAGGGGTTTCATCACCTGCGACTCTGTCGGCGTTGGGGACGCGGACCGCAGGCTCGGCGGGTACACGGGCAGCCGTGCGCGCACAGAATTCGCCTGGTCAGGTGGCGGCACCAGCTTGAAGGACTTTCGTGAGACGCCATCTTTGAACGACAGTGTGTCGTCCTCCCGAGGTGTCTGGTAGCCCGTCATGGCCTTCTCCCTCGTCTCCCTGATCCAGTTCGCATGAGGGTAGGCATCGGACTGGTGTCCGTTCGTCTGCGCACGCAAGGTGGTTGCTAGCTCGGCCAGCCGGCCCTCCGCGTCTGAGAGCTGGTCGCGAATGAAGATGTGGGAGGCGGGGAAGATGCCTATGAAGACATGCTGCGATTCATCTGCCTTTGCGGCGGCCTTCTGCGCCGAGCAAGACGGGTCCGATACCAGTGACCAGTCTACCTGTGGACGTCGCGATGTGCACACAACATAGCTTCACCTAGCGTGAGTTTCTCACTTCCGAGACCCAGGAGTTCTGCATACGCACCCTCGGTACCACACGCCCTCGACCTCCTTGTCCCTCGGCGTATACTTCTCGAACGCGTAGACATTGTCACCAACTTCCAGCGAGACGACATCCCTGTGCACAAGGTGCTCGTCTCCAGAAGCGTCCGTCGTAGCCGTGAAATTAGATGCCCGGGTCCGACTCGAGAGCTTGGTGTCGCGGCGGTTGGGCGACAGCGGGTGGACCGCGTAGCCATAGATAATGAGTGGAAGAGGCTCCCACACGCCTCGCCGTTGAGGGGTCGATGGGCCTGCAGTGCTGACCATTGCGCACGGTCGCCCCGAAGGGATGTGGGGTCCTGAGTGTCGAGGAGGTGAAGTGCTTTAGTCTGGGTTTCAGCGCCCGAGCGCTCAGTATAATTCACGCGCGCCCAGGTTTCTCTAGTAGCCGCACTAGCGCTCAGACTGGATGAAGTACAGAAGGTCGTTGTCGACGGCGGGCTTACGCTGTGGGTTGTCGCAAACGTAGAGGAGAAAGGCAAGAAGAACAGAGGAAATGTACGTGGCTGTGTGGAGCCTCCGGGCGGTGAAGAGTATACGCTGGAGAGGATAGCCTTCCACTGGGCTTCTATCATCTACGATGTGATCCAGATCCAAGAACGATGAGTCGTAGTCAGAAGCACTTTGTAGTCAAGAATTACTCCGATGGGTCATACAATGCAGACGCAGGTGATAACTTCCCGACACATAGTAGGAGAACGGAGGGGTACCAACCTATAATAACGCACGATGACATCTCAGCTTGTCTCTAGCTCGAGTATGTTCAGCACGTTGCCATGATCCATGATCAGAATGCAGGCGGCCAGCGCCACAAAGAGCCAGGTGAAATGATCGGGACAGCGAGCATGCACCTCATGGAGGTACTGAGCTCGACTAGGATGTTCATCGGCCGCTGTATGATGCCATGGCGATAGAGGCCAATGTGTTTGAATTTCTCAGACGCGCAGGCAGCTGCACGGAGCGGAGACAGGTGGCATGCAGCGACAATCAGTTCGGAGCGGGCTCAGGCGGGCTCCCGTTGGGCAGCGGAGCTCTCTGGACACTGAGTAAGAGCATCAAACTGGCAAACCGAGCGGAAAATTCATGAAATGGAGACTCGCCAAGATCACGATCACGTGTTGCGGGTAAACACGACGGTTGCGCTGCAGTGATAGGTGGGGACCATTCATCAGCTCAGTCTCACAAGTTTGGACTAACAGATAAGTATATCAACTCAAAGAGACATCATACGTCGAACTTCACCACCTGTTCCCTACCACCTCGCTCGAACTTTAGCAGCCGTTTCGCGACGCACCCATAGACCGGTCTGGTGATCCCCGCACCGCCCACAGCGCTCGCCCTGACGCCAATGCTCGCTAGCTTCTCGGAGAGCGCTTCTTTGATACGCCCAAACGGCATTGAATACGTAGGCGGCGACGATAGCAGTGTCAGCAGCATGTGGGCGGTCAGGATCTGTTGCGCGGATGGCTGGGCAGAGGCGGTGGCCGTAGGCGCGGTCGCGGAGAATGATGAAAGGCTGATCGACGGCGAGGACGGGGCTGGTGTGCTGCTCGATATTTGCTCCAAGATCGCCCTGATGTGGCGCATGAGACGTGTTCTTTCTTGGGTGCATAGGACTCACAATGTTTCCTTCGCCCTGGGCGCTTTTCCACCGTTGGCGTGGCCGGCCTTCAGCTGCTCACCAACAGTCGCCCAGATCTTTGCCTGGACGTCGGATAAGCAGGAGATTGCAGTACATGAGGAGGTACACATACCACGATCTGTTCGAGTTCGGTGGTGACTCTGACCTTGTGTCGCCTGTGGGGATCGGGTGTCTCGGTGACGGGGGCGGCAGTGGCTGGAGGTGATGCTGACTCTGGTGGTTGCGTAGTGTCTTCCGCTGGCAAGGGGACTGATCTCGGAGACGGTAGTCGTAGTCTCACAGTCGGGTCGCTATCATCATCGTCCGGTGTCTCGTCGGCCAGCAATGAGACCTCATCAACAGCCTGCACTGTTTCGTCTGCGGCTGCTTCGTCTTCCGTATCCTCATCTTCTGGAGGTGATCTGGGTAGTTTGCCCATAGCGCCACCTCTACGAGAAGCAACGGGGCTTGAGAACGACAAGTTTGACATGTCAGCCACAAGGGCCTCCTCATCAAGCAACGAGTCACCAGTGAAGTGTAGCGTCCTTGCCGCGGCGCCGGGAGTATTCCAGAATGTTACCTCCTGCTCGTCGGGTCCGGGGGGTGGAGTCTCGGGCCTTGGCTTGGGTTTGTGCCGGGGTGGTCTGGGTGCGGCAGTCTTCTCCGCGAGTAGTGCTTGTTTCTGCGTAAGGTCAGTACAAGACTGGCAATGAGTATGTGCCAAGTACCCGTTTCTTCAGCTCCGCTATCTGAGCGCGAGCAGCACGAATCCTCCGCTCCTCCTCTTGAATGATAGACTCAGGAGCCACGGGAGCCCCTGGAGAGTCTGAGTTTGTGTGCTAGACTCAGTCGGTAGAAGATACAAAGGCGACATCGTTTCACTCACTTCCTTCAAGTGTTCACTCAGTTTACGCATATTATCCCTCACTTCAGACAGCTGCCCCATGATTCTTTCTGCTCGCTCTGATGCTCGGGGCATCGGGCGAATGGACTGGCTATGATTAGGTTCAATACACGTCCGTTGGACTGGGTATGTGGATGACCACTCACTAGCGATTGAGGTACTTGACCGCTGCCCGCGCATACACCTCAGGCTCGTGTTCTCCCGTCCTCTGACCTTCAGGTCTCCCTGGCTTTGGTGCGGGCGGCTTCTTCAGCGGTGTCGCGCCATGAAATTCGACACGGGCAAGCTCCCCGTCGCTCGGCGAAGGCGCGGCATTCTCGGAGACCACAGGCTTTGGAGGTGCAACGAGAGTAAAGAGGCCCATCTCGGCTGGATCGATGTCGCGAATGAGGTCGCCGAGCGGCGTGCGGAGGACTGCCTCAGTGAAAGGATTGGACGTGTTGGGCGCAATCGCGGCAGCATTGGCTCGGATAGACTTCGCGAGCAAGGATAATCTGTCAACATGGTCAGGTAGGGCGGTGCTGCTCATCGTGTCGAAACCGATTCCGAGAGAAAGTTGGATGTGCCCTTCGTGATGAACGATGTGCTGAAGATGTTACACGACGGCCTCAACCTCTGAGCGATGTTCGACTCGGTCACGTGGTGAATGTCCACACTGCACTCGCGAAAGTGACAACCAGCACCTCGTCCTGTGCGCCCTCACCGCCACAACACCTCCCGTACACACCGCCGTGACAATGGTTTGTTCTTTTCTGATAGTGCTGCATTGACTGATGCCTCACTATCTCGCCATCAGCTCATCTTCTCTGTCTTCAAAACCCTCACGGACCAAAAGGTGACGGTCGAGCTCAAGAACGACCTAGCTATCACAGGCGTGCTGAAGTCTGTCGACCAGTACGTCTTCTCACATGGGTGGACATTATCAATCCCATCTACTCCGCGAACAGTCGCTAATCGCTAGTTATACCCCAGATTCTTGAACATTCGCCTGGACAAAATTGAAGTCTTCGACGAGGCAAGACATCCACATATGGTCTGGTACGACTTTCAACGTCAGGAAACATGGTATTGACGGTGTGCTATGAAGATGGCAGTGAAGAACTGCTTTATCCGAGGGTCTGTTGTGCGGTATGTCCAGCTGCCTGCAGAGCACGTCGACACGCAGCTACTGGAGGACGCTACAAGGCGAGGTGCGTTAACATCATCTCGGGTGTGGCAATGTCCTGATCCTCGGTCAAACTCGCAGAGGCTGCGGCCCAGGTCAAACGATGAGGCCCGCATTATCGCACATCCTCACACCTCTGAAGACGCAATTGCGACCCTCACAGATGGTGTGGCTTTGTCCAGCCTGTGTCATCTCGCAGTCGATCGCAGACCGATATTGGTTCCCGTGTACGTTCTCTATTTGTGCTCTCCACAGCAATGTAATCTATCCATCCATTCGCGGGTACTTCGAGTCGGAAAGATGAAGACTCCGCTCGGCCTCCCGATCGAAGGACTCCGTCCTTCGCATTACGCGTTTGGCGGTCCAGAGGTCTGACGCCGTGAAGCGTTTACACGGTTCGATGCCTCGTTCTTCGGTCTATTCTTGTCAAGAGAATCGGGAAAACATAGTCCAACACGCCCTGTCCCTTCGCCGTGGGTTCTAGAGCTCGTGCATGACCTCGATCTTGCATCGACGAAGCACGGGTGATAAGGTTCATGAAGAGCTGGTTGTAATTGAGTGCGTGTTATGCTCGTTTCTCGTAACCTACCCTACTGACGTTGTTGGGAAACTTGCTACGCTGTTGCCGACATCTCTACCGCAATTGAAAAGGCCTCATCTCTTTCGGGCTCAGCACCATGTCGGATCTGAACTTAGCTCTGCTACTTGATAAGTCAGTGTCATGGCGCTCAATTGGTGTCTCGCCCCTCTGCGAAGACAGAAGTGGTACTTATGAATAGTGCGTGCGTCTCCGGACCTGACACGAATTATGTCGTTTGAGTTGGAAAATGATCCCCGTGTTGTAGGCGTGGGCCAATACGAACGCGCGAAGATGCGGATGTTGTGCGTTCCCAGACGATACTGCTGTGTGCACGTAACCTCCGCACATTCTCCTCCCTTTTCCGGATAGGCCGCCACCTCGTCGATGGCAGGCAGCTCCACTTGACGCTGTCGTGCATGAGAAAAACGCAGTCCTTGACTTGAGCTTCACGACCTCGCGGCTCATTTACGATGTCATTGTTCTTCATCTTCCGCGCGAACACCAGTCAGTAGTTGGTGCGTTCTCAACTGCTGTTCTGCGGTAGAAGCATTGCGTGGTGCACGTCTCACTCAGCTTGTACACTGTACAGGGACTTCGCAGTCGGCGTATTCTTTGTCTCACAAGAACCCTGCATCACGTAATTTGATCCGCGCTCTCTATGCGTGCACATCGGCTTCGCAACCATAGCATTTTGTAAGTGGCCGGTCCGCTCTCAACGGGGTTGGATGTTCAAGAGCGCGATGCTTTCGCGCTGTGCAAGCACCCTTGTAGAACGCACGGCTCTCCTCGGTCCCAGAGCCACAACGTCAGCCGCTCAAGGTCTACGCAAAACCTTGGTTGAGTCTGACCTAGACGCGGGTACAATCTCATGGGCGCCCCAGGCGGGCTTTGAGAGCCTTGCACCCCGCCGGCCGGGGACGCGCCTTGCAAGCAGCCGCTGGAGAACAGACCCCGGCTATCGTCCACTCTCAACAATCGTTGGTCCCCAGGCCTTGCATCGTACCACTCCGTACCTCGATGATTGTCTCGGGCGTCGCCACAGGGTCGCAGAACGTAGGGCTTGGTGAAGCTTAAGTAGAGCCCTGCCCGCGCTCTTATGTCGGCGGTAATCCCCCTTGAATGATTCTGAGTCTAATCGACACCTGCATACAGTCGCAGCGGCATGATGCGGCGAGCGACCGCGATCCTTGTCTTGTCGCTCACTTCCCTGCTGACCTCAGCGCAAACGGAGGGCCCGAACTTCGTGTACGAGGTTGCGTGCGATGCAATCGCTGACGTGATATCGCATGAGTCGGCAGTCTATTATCCTGGTGAGTACACTGTCCGGTCTGCATGACTGAAGCTGTCGTTCACGCTCCCCCCCTGCACAGACACGACGGAGTACGCTGTCGATAACTCCCATTGGGCGCTCTCTAGCACGACCAATTCGACATGTACAGTCGAGCCCGGGACCGCCGAAGATGTGGGCAAGATCGTAAGTATCGGTGCCGCCAATGATTGGCTGCAGGGACCCGAATTAACAAAGCCTCGCTTGGCAGCTGCTTATCCTGGGGCTCACCCGAACACCGTTCGGCGTACGTAGACTTTCATGACATCTCGAGCGCCCTGTTAATTCAATGGACCCACAGATCAAAGGTGCAGGACACACTGCGAACCCTGGATATTCAGCCACCCCTGGCGTGCAGATCGCCATGAAGCGCTTCACGGAAGTGACGTACGATGCAGAGGCCGGGGTGGCGAAGATCGGCACGGGCAACATTTGGGACAACGTATACGCTGCCCTCGAACCCTACAACGTCAGTGTAGTCGGCGGGCGAGTCAGCGGTATCGGCGTGGCCGGTTTTACTCTCGGCGGAGGTGAGGGCATGACCATGGTGCATGCTGTCCCGGCTCATCAAGAACACAGGATATTCGTTCAAGTCCAACCAGTATGGGTTGACCATCGATACTGCGGTCGGCTTTGAAGTTGTCCTACCTACAGGCGTCGTGGTAAACGCCACTGCGAACGAACGCTCGGACCTGTTTTGGGGGCTGAAAGTGAGTCACGTTGTGGCGACATACGACGTTAGCGCTCATCCGGAACGTCGCTCAGGGTGGCTTCAATAATTTTGGTATTGTGACAACGCTCTATCTCGAGACACATCCGCAAACTGCCGTCTGGGTATGCTTATCGTGACATGCTCATGAACCAGGGAGCTAACTCGACGAGCTGACTAGGGAGGCAGCATTGTCACGACTGGCGTGGACGACGCCGTTGTTGCTGCCACACAGAATTTCTACGACACCGTCACTGACCCCAAGGCTGCGATCCTCACAACGTTCAATTACGATGCGTCACTGGGGATGGTATGTATCTTGACTGCTCATTGGTGAACCCCGCATTGAAGCAGTTTCCCAGAGCATCACTGAAATGACATTGTACTACAATGCCCCGACGCCGCCGGAGGGGATGTTCGATGACTTCCTCTCTCTGACATCACTGACGCGAAACGTCTCCACGAGGTCTTACCTATCTCTCATTCTGTCAACCGTAGAGGGCTCGAACGGCTTGCGGTACGTTAAGTCGCACTTCCCGATAATAACGGGAATGATGATGATTCAACAGGGGCTTCTTCCACACCGTCTCTCTCTATGGTTACTCTACGTCACTGCTCAACGCTATTGTCAATCAGACACAGGTTCTTCCTTTATTGCAGTCCTCATGCATGGGTGACTTACGTCCTTCTCAGTTTTACAAGGGTCGACTCGAATCAGATGTTCCGGGGGTCTTCATCAGCTACGATGTGGAGCCTATCCTTCCAAGTGTTTTCAGCCACGGGTCCGACTCCGCCTGGCCTCCCAGTCGCGAAAACGGCATCCTGCCGCTGAACATCTACTACGCGTGGGCGTTACCAGAGAACGACACGCTCATCAACCAAATCATGATCGAGAGCGCCAATTACCTGACGCAGGTCGCCGTCTCGGAAGGCCAGGACATCGCCGAGACATCGCTCTACCCGAACTACGCCATCTACAACACGACGATGGAGCGAATATACGCGAGCAACCTCCCGAGGCTACGGGAGGTCCAGGCAAAGTATGACCCATTCAATGTTATGGGCCTATCAGGGGGATGGAAATGCTGAGTGCTGTTCTGCAACCCTTTGTAGTTGACTTATCAGGCCGGACTTGGTCTTTCTGGCAGTGTGCTTATGTGTGACCTTGTACGCACGTTTTGTACTCCTAGATGGCATTTATGTAGACGGTGTCTAATGCTTCGTTCGAAAAGGTGGCGGTCAAGTGACAGTCTGTGTGCCATCTGCATCGAGATCACGGACACTGCGGTAAGTACAAGGCCCCATTTACACCCACAAACGATCTTCGTCGTCGGGACCGATGCTTCGGTCCCTACAGTATCGTGAGATTTGGTCCCTGCCGCGCTACGTGGATTTGACTTTTATTGGACACGACGCGGCGTTCACGATGGTCTTTCCCATCACTGTCACTTAAGCTATGACCGCGAGGCATAACTGAGTGGGAACCGAACTAGGGGCAATCGGTTGTCGAACCTTTCCCAAACTGCTGGCTTACATGTTCTTTTCATTGAACTACTTAGGTATTCGCACTGGCAGTACGACGACACTAGTACGCAGTGCGACAAGTCAAAAGACATAAGGGACTAATCGATATGGCACGCGCTTTATATACACCTCCCACTCTTCCCCGAACTTTCTCTTCATCATTCTTTCCTCCGTCGTTATGCGCCTGGTCAGGCCGAACACTCCGAACAACCACCACGTCGCACCGAACGCCAACGCGACCTTTCCTCTCTGCGTCTTGACAAAGTCACTCTCGTAAAACCACGAGCCACGTGTAAGGGGCATGAGAGCGACACCCAATGTCCCGACGATCCAGGCGGTATAGCTCGGGTGCCGCACGTAGCGATACTGCCCCTCCGTGACGAGCTTCTGTCCCTTGTGGATGGCCAGCTCAAACGTGAAGAACTGGCCAAGGGTGCGGTAGCACTGGTAGCGGAGGGCCCCGCCTGCCAACCCG
The DNA here is from genome assembly GCA_001931775.1 of Fomitopsis pinicola. Taxonomy (NCBI): domain Eukaryota; kingdom Fungi; phylum Basidiomycota; class Agaricomycetes; order Polyporales; family Fomitopsidaceae; genus Fomitopsis; species Fomitopsis pinicola. The sequence continues at coordinate 23,710 of MPVS01000205.1, forward strand.
ATCGCATGGATTGCGAGGAAGGAATGTGACAGGACGAGGCGGCGGACAATGCCCGTGTCGTCGCGAGCGAGGACTTGTAGGATCCATCGCGATACTTCGTTGGTAGGAAAGCGGTCCGCAAGGATAATCGCCCCTTCAATGAGGAGCGGGACGGATGTCAACACCTAGACGTACAAGGTCACATTGAATCAATAAAGGCTTCAGGAACAAAGAGGCGGTCGACGCCACCTTGATCACTTCGCAGTTGAAACGCGCGGCGGTAGAAACGTACCATTCGAGCCATGGAACGTTTTTCTCTCGATCGGCTGCTGGTACTCGGGCTGTGGGCGGGGTCTGGAGGGTGTGCGCCGTGATCAAGGCGGAGAATAGGAAGGGTAGCTTGGATAGGGACATGATGGCTGTCTGAACAACGAGTTACGTTAAGTAGCTGTGGATCTCTCTGATGATTTATATAAGAGGATGGGAATTAAACTCGGATCAGATGGGTCTGTCAGATCCTCAATTGCAATGGGCACTGACTGAGAGTCCGGAATCCAGACTGACACTACTACGGCCGCCCTTCGGAGCTGACTGCAGCCTGGCCATGGAGCAAACGAGGGGGATTCCTTTCACTCGACAGCACTCGACACGTTCCTTTCACACGTACTACTCAGGCTCTATATAGATGGACGACCAGCACAGATATTGCAGAGAGCTTGATCGTGTTATGCGCGATGCCCAAGCGGTCGTGTAATGTTTGCTATGAACATGAGATACTGCATACATGCGTCTAGTCAATAAGATGAGCACTAACGAAGTTACGAGGAGGTTTACGACGTGATAGTTAAGCATACCACGAAGCACCATCAATATGTCGCTGGCTCCGTCTCCCTGGGCTCTTCCCATGCATCAAATTGCCAACCGTCGCTCGAATCCGCACCTTCGAGTGTCGATCCCTTCCATACTTCGTTTGCGGAGGACCACTGTCTCTTCTTGATAGGAGTCCAGTTTCTAGACTTGCGCTGCTCGGCCTTCCGTGTACGTGTAGTACGGGCCACTAGCCGTTCAATCCGAGAGATCATGTCCCACACTTCTCCGCCGCCGATTGTAGACTCCTCCTGCCACATATTCCGTTGGCCAACCTCGCGCCGAATCACCTCCACTAGCGACCGCGTCCGGTTGTCCATCTCCACGCCGTTCACCCGCATCTCCTCCAGCGCGTCGCACACTCCTCGTAGGTCACGGAAACACCGCCAGCGGGTCTCGATGAGCTCGTTGTACACCGGCGAGGTGCACCCAAAGACGAAGGAGGCGACGGAAAGATGTCGTGCATAGTCGAACACAGAAAGCGCGAGATGAGGGTCACCGTACTTGTCGCGAAACGTCCGCATAAGCAGGGAGATCATGTGGGGATACCATCGCGGCTGTACTTGGACTGGCTCTTTTGAGGAGGAGGGGTCTTCGGACGCCTTCCGGACGTTCTCCTCGTAGCGTGTGGACTCCTCGAAGACCTCGCGCATCGCCCACTCGAGCAGCTGCTGGTCCGACTCGCATAACTCCATCGCCTCCCTCTTCTTGTCCAGCTCCTCATCCGCCTCGCTCGACCACCGTAGGTTCTTTGACTGCCGCCGCAGCTTGCCAAAGACGTCGCTCATATCTGGAGACCGTGCTCGACCGATGCCTACGGAAGTCGGCAAGAGGGCGCTGAAGTCGGATGCAGGTCGTTTAGAGTCTTTGGACGAGTTTTTCGATACCGCGTCGAAGATCATATTGAACATCTGGTCGAAGGCATTGATTTCTCGCGCTGTCATCGCCTGCTTGCGTGGTGGGCGGGAAGGTGTTTGTTGTCTGCGAAGGCCTCCGGGTTGTGGAGCTGGAGGGTCTTCATCAATGTTTTCAAACACCTTGTCCCATGCCGAGGAGTCTTGAGAGAACAGTGTTTCTTTGCCACTGCGGGTATGTCAGGATACGACCTGTACGTTTAGCACCATCGTACTCTACCTCTGTTTTGTTGCAGCATTGCGAGCAATAGAGCTTGAATGAAGGCCTGCACGAAGATAGAGGCATTGCCATTCGACACGTTTGAAACAAGTATGGGCAAGCATCCTCGTGGAAGGAGCAGAGAACGGCATTCGTGTTCGACGAACACACGACCGATGTACGACGACAGGAAGTGAGAGGAAGCCAATAGACGCCCTCCGCGCCGGGGCCTTGCGCGCCTGAGCTTGAGTTCCTCCGACTCTACCGCACGTCGATGCTATTTTCTGGTCTTCTCGTTACCCTCCCTCAAAAGGGTCAGGAGGTAACATATTCTAACGTCGTGCCACTCTGCAATTACTCTGCAATGAAATATGAATGCCACGTATCGATTTTCACAAGAGTCTCGCCGAACACGCTCTTAAACTTGAAGACTGGTAGCCCTTAGCCGCTGAGTCTCATAACTTACTCATCTGTGTCCGGCTGCCAGTGTTCACTTCATCGCACAAGCCCAGGCTTCGACGGTCCATCGTCACACTAGAGCTTTTGTGCTTCTTCATGCTCAAACTACCCTTCCGCTGGTGTAGTGGTAACCCGTCCCGTCAAAACCAACCCGGAAGGGACCCCAATCGGATAGTATGCCGCTGGTTCAAGAACGCTTCTTATGATCAGACACTATTTAGATGCGCTCGAGGACAAGGGTGGTCTACTTCTTGTTCTATCTTCGTGCTGCTCACTGCATAGTAGATGCTCTTGTGCGGCCCCTTCATTCTGGAATAGTCGTCGTCACCAACAAGGGCCCTTCGAGTGGTGTCTCGCGGATGATTTTGATTTTGCAGGACCCTGTCCACTGTACTGCTTCTCTCTCCAGTCGGCCTACTCGTTCTCACTTCTCAAAAATATATTTGAGTCAGCTGAAGGCCGTGCACGCTTTTCACGCGCTACTACCGGACTCTCGGCCGCTTCTCAGTGTAGTTGAGGCTTGCACTTCAGGAGAAGCATAAATTCATCGCCGGGTGCCCATACGGCTATATGCGCCGCTCGAGCTGCCTCACGGGTATCATCTTCTTCGCCTTGCTGCACGTACATAGCTCACGATGCGTGGCTCAGTGAGGGATCTCGCCGGCTACGATTGAGGGGTCCGTCTTTTTTTAAGCTGCAACTCGCATACCTGGTAGGTTACGCCGTATTAGCTATGCGCCGGGCAAACGGGGCAGTCCCAACATACTCAATGAGACAGCGCGTGGAAGACTTTTTCAGAGACTGTCTCCGTGTAGACCATGTTCAGAATGACAATGGGAAAGACGAGCGTCCGACTCGACGCTGCACGATCGAGCACTATACATTCACACAGACACAACACGCTACATCTATGCCGTACAAAAATGCGAACCCCAGCTCACTACCCAGCGAGCATAGCGATACGACTATGAGCGAGATCAGACGAAGGGAAGTCAACGAGAAGACGCGACACCTACAATGATCAAGCTCTCTTCTTTCCATTCGCTTTGCGCGAACCCTTAGGGCTTTCGAGCCCAGGTCGGCTGAGCGTCTTCGGACGTTTTGGCGAGTGAGACGTGCCGGCGCCGCTACGTTCGTCTTCCACAACCTCTTCTTCGCTCGGATGGCTCCGTTTCGTCCCGCGGCTTCCTTGCGGAGAACGCTCCGAAGCAGCGAGCCTGCGCGACTGGCTGCGTGATGGTCCGGAGCGCGTCGCCGGCACTGGCGGAGGTCCCATGCGACGCGTCGTGCTTCTCGCCGACCTACGCAGCTGCTCCTGCTTTTTCGTCGCGGACCGCAGACCATGGCGTGCTTGTGTTGATTTGGCACTGCCCTGTGACGCCGATGCCTCGTCGCTGGACGGCGGGGCCTCATGGCTGCCGGAGGCCTGGGACATCGTGGCCGAGGTCTTGTGGGCAACAGCGCGCGCGCGAGGCCTTCGAGCCACCGTCTTGCGCGCAGGAGCTTTGCCCTTGCCTTTGCCCATGGGCTCGTCCTCCATTTCAGAGTCTGATTCAGGCTCCGTCTGCTCCTCGGCTTGCGGGTCGCCCGCGCCAGACGCTCCTGTTCCTGTGAATGCACGATCCGGAGCCACGCGAGGTTCGGGCTCGTGCGAGTCGTGCGTGGTCACGGAGAACGCGAGTGTGCCTAGGGAGCGAGGCTGACCGTTGGGTCGTGGAAGATCATCGGGCCGGGTGGCTGGCATGACCCAAGGGTTTGCGCGATCGTCCCCCGCCTCTGGCCAATCGGTTCGACGCTTGAGGAGGAAGGAGAAGATGCGTAAGACTTTGTTGTGGGTCATGCGCTGTTCTGGCTCCTTCATGTAGGCGTTCCGGAAGCAGAGTAGCCGGAACTGCTCCAGGAGCTCCGTCAGTGCTTCATTGCCATCAATGATGATACGTGGTTCGTCGCCATTCAGCCAGGCCCGCTTGACGTCCGACGCAATCTGCGAATTCGGGCAATCGAAGAGCTCATGCCAGGTTCGGTAGCTTTCGCACGTGACGTGCCGCAGGACTATCCAGACAAGAAGCCAATAGAAGGACTCTAGGTCATGGCGAGCTTCGTGCGTGATTCTGAAGGTTTTGTCGAGAATCTCGACAGCCATAAAGTAGATCGTCCCCTAGGAATTCTCGTCAATGTTGTAGCGAACGGAGCAGAGACTAGTCAAGCGTACCGTGCGCTGCTTCTGTTCTTCTTTACGCTGCTCATCTTTGGGCTTGTCAGGGGTGTGCGGTGCATCCTTTGAACCGCCTGGAGTACGTGGCGCGTCCACTGGACCGCCTGGGGTGTGCAGCACGTCCTTTGAATCGCCTGGGGGACGCGGCGCATCTGTTGAATCACTTGGGGTACGCGGTGCATCCTGTGGTTCTTCGTGTACGCTCGGCATCCCCTCTGCCTGAGACCCGCCTGATGCAGAGCCATCCGCGCCCACGCCCGCATCTGTTTCGAAGTAGAACCTAAATCTAGTACCTCCTGTCTTATTCTTCTTCTTTTCGTTGCGCTTGGCCATATCTTTCTTGTATTCCTCCAAGGTGTAAGCGTGCCACGCTGCCAAACTCGTGTCTGACTGCATGTCGGCCAAGAACCGCTTCCAATTCGATGCGTAATCGAAGTCGTGAAGGAAGCCACCGACGGACCCGTCTGCCTTCCGCCTGAGCATGACATTGCCACGACTGATGTCTCGATGTAGAATACCGGCCTCGTAAGCCCGTTTGTGAGCTGCGGTGTGACATCGTGAGCATAGGCAATTGCTGGGAGATGAATAGACGTACCCTTTATAGCATCGCGGATACCGCAAACCATATCGTACGTCGATTCGAAGTCGGTAATCGGCGTCCCCACAGTCTTGATCACCAGTCGGATGTGACCGCGCTCGAACGTCGGAGGCGCATGTCGGCAGCAAGCAGACACCGTCCGATGTCCGGGAACGACAGCAGGAGAGAACGACAGCTTTAGAAACTGGCATTCGTCCAGGGTGTCCACTGAGCCTGCGAAAGGCTTCTGGTCGGACGTGATCGCATGGCCCGCCTTCGTGAGATCTCTCGTCTCGCGCAAGCCTAGGTCGTCGCCGCACCCGAACTCGGCAAATCCGGATAGGAAGGCTGCCGCGTCCTCCGCTGTGGACTCTGCGGCCTCCTGCAGATCCCGGTAATGAGTAATCTCCGATGGCCTCTCGAACTGGCGCCAGGCGTCTTTGATGACGACGCGTACGCCTGTCGCCTCCCCCTTCTCGTCGAGCTCGAACGCCTCCCAGATCATGCTTGCGCGCGAGCAGAGGCGGGTGTTGACGAAGATCAACTTGTACGCGAGGTACTCCTTCTTGTTGTCATCTTCATCCGTCACAGTAAACCTACGGATCGCTTTCTGGTTCTCCTCCGTGTGCTGATACGAAGGGTCATACTCCTTTGCTATGCGCCGGACGTAGCCACGGTCTCGCTTGCTTCCAAGACTGGTGGTTGGGTCATCACCGAGGACCACACAGTCCCGGCCGCCGGGATGCACGAATCGCCACAAGAATCCGTGGAGGTACTCGGGGTGTAAGACATAGTCGAAGAGTGGAGAGCATACAGCGCCGGCCCTATCAAAACGGAAGATACGAGCCATGTCCCCATAAATACCTACAACAAATGCGAAGAGGCGTCCTTGGGCAAGCATGATGTTCCGCGCGCTCTTGGCAAGCTGGATAAGGGTTTTCTCGTGCTCGTCGGAGTGCTTCTCCATGGGATCATCGCTGGCTTCGGCTTTGACCTCGAATACGAGGGCGACGTTACGCCAACGCTGCAGAGGAGCCAGTTGCGGTAATTTGGGGACTGTGACGACGATGTCTGGTTTCGTCTCGTGTTCGGTGTTGTCGCAGAGCGCGAAAGGTGGCTTCAAAATCTCGTGAGATCGGTTGTGAAAGGTTGGTATAACGCCGGCGGGGAATTTGCGGACAAGGCTCGTCAATCCAATGATCTAAGAACATGCATGAGAAGCAGCTAGAGCTGAAGCCTATGTATCACTCACGAGTGGCTCATACATTTGGGGCTCCCTCCCTGGACCTGTTGGCACTTCTCCAGCGAAGTCCCTATCTGGGCAATTGGGCACGTTGGTAGGCGAAGGTACGAAGGTCTCAAGAAACTCTGTGATATGAGGTGTAGGCTCCACAATACGATCGAAGATATCCGTCAGCCATACGACCTTGTTGCGCTCGCTATGCTGCCGCGTGTCGGCGAGGTTTGTAGGTTCAGCATGTCCCCCACGGTGAGGAGTGACCTTGTCAGCCATGTCGTCCTGGCTGGTGGTGTCCCGGGAAGCAGTTTGAGAGCGACAGGGATGAGGAGGCAGACGCTGGCAATCAGGCCGCAACACCGAAGCTTTTGAGCGGCGGACCATGTTGTACCGACGTAATAAACACCCTTCCAAAACGGGAATCGCGTGCTGATGGTCTGCGGCTAATTGCGCGGCGTGCCACAGCTAGTCAGTACCGTGTTTCCGCTGACAGCAAAGTTCAATGACACGTACTAAGGGTTCGCCTACCTTACGCATAGTGCACTGCACCGTCCCTTGTGTATACAGCCAATACTACGCCCCTGGTGAGCAGTAAGACTTGCAAAATCACTCGACGTCGCGGCGAGGACGAGGAGGAATTACAGGAAGCGCCCAAACTCGCCAACGCGGAGCCCACGTGCCAACCCCTCCTGCCATATCGGTATGGCATCTGAGCGCCACCATTGTCCATCCCGATTTGGCAGCCTGCTTATTCAAGCCCTTGTATTGTGTCGCTCGGCTGTCACCACAAGAAGCGTAGAGCACGCGGTGCGCATTTGATCATCACTGCCTCAACCTGGCTGTCCTGTTATCTACAGATCAAACAGCCGGCGACTTTGCACCCTCTTTTGCGAGTACTGAGCAGTATTATTCTGACTGTCTCGGAGGTAACGACTCGGAGCCTGCCACTGTGTCTCAGTACCAGGATGGTTGCGTGGAGCCTGAATAAGGCCTACAGTTATCATCCATTCATTTGCCATCGAAACAGTGCGATAAGCGAACAACAATCACTCGGAGCGAAGGGCCTCAGGCTATCCAAGGCCCAAAGCCTGACGCCTGAGGAACTGCTAGCAAGTTGGGTCTTGTGGTCGTCAATGCGGAGGGGGAGAGCAGAAGGTCTTACATTGAAGGGGTTAGTACGGTCGTACATTGACAGGCCTAGCCCGCGGATGGTTCGTTTGTTTCCGCCAATCGAAGGGAGGCAATATAGGCGCCCCTGATTCTCATACTTATCGTGATGTTTATCATAAGGGTGGGCTTATCCTGAGGATCACAACAAATCCAGAATCATATTCTAACCACGGTGGACAACGTACTGAGTGCCAACACTGTTATGGCTCCTCGGCTCAGGACAGCCACAACTTGAATGTGGTCGGAGATCGTACTACTACCCGATTTAGCGGGGCGTTGCATCGATCCGGATCTCACACACTGATGGTTGACTTGCATCGCGGCACCGGAAACCCCGCGTCGTTCCTCGATCCATAGGGATCTCACTGGCTCTCGCTCTCATAGAGTGGATGTGAACTATCTGCACTACCAGACCTGTCACGCTCAATGCCTTCTAGGCTTCAAGTTGTTTCAAAACCATTACAGGCTCGTGTTGAATTGCCGATAAGGCTTCAAGTTGTCTGCCAGTGGAATAACATGAACCCTCAACGAGGTGGGCAAGATCAGGGCTAGTGATGCGGGAAGTTCGGAAAGCTCGTTATGCGATGGTGGATAGTGGCTGTAGAGAGCTGTAGCGTCGATCAGGTAGGTTGCTCTCGTGTGTGTTCTTGTCCAAACCTCTGATAGCCAGTATATTGGCCCTCTTTTTTCCGGTCAGATGGACACTTTTAACGGAGCTTTCAATGTCAGATAAGCAGCCGGCTACTGGTAAACCTGTTCAAACGCGGAGCTCCATACAGTCGCAGTTCCGAGAAGGTGGTAGCCTTGAGACTTCGCTCGCTATCTCTTATCTCCAGGCCTCCTGAGTGGGAGTGAGCAGGTAAGACGCTGACCCATCGGGGAAGACGTTACGAGATGGGCTGGAGTGACACGGAGCGGAGAAGCACGGTACGTCTGGTTCTTCTCACTTGATTGGCAGAAGCCTCCACTCAAGTCGACTTTGAGAGACTGAGCGTTTATCGTTATGCAGCATGTCTCATGAGGTTCAAGACCCCGTCTGACATATCCACTTCACGGGTGTATGCTTCGTGCAACAATACCAAAACGTGGTCGAGTCCTCCTTGCACGACGTTCTAGGTACAACGCTCTTATCGCTAAGCGACTCGGATGTAGACGCTACGGGTGACGGTTCAAACGAGTGGAGCCTTGGCATGGGGCCTCGTATGCCAGTGTATAGAGAGCAAACTATACTTTCTCACCGTGCGATCCGCGAAGTCTGTTCTCTACGCCCTCGCAAGGTGCCCTCATCATGTCTACGCTAGATGGGTCGGTTACTCCGCCGCTCTCGCAAGGTTGGCCATTCTTCGACGGCAGTACTCCTAGTTGACACTGTCTCACGCGTGGTCTTCTGTAGGAGTCGGTTATGGAATCATCTGTGGCGTGGGCGCGCTCTTTGCCGTCGGGATGTGGTGGGTTTCGAAGATGCTGAGCACGTTCCAGAACGAAGTGCAGGGCTCGGAGATGTTCATGACCGCGAAGAGGTCCATTAACACGGGCCTGGTTGCTTCTGCAGTGGTATCTGGATGGACGATCGCGGCTACTCTGCTCACGTCCACGTCTTGGACATATGAGTTCGGCGTATCCGGCGCGTACTTCTACGGTGCAGGTGCATGCATACAGATTTTCGTCTTCGCTGTGAGTAGCCTTCCACATTCTGTGTGACTCTCCTGATTGGTGTCCAGGTTTCAGCGATCGAACTCAAGCGGCGTGCACCAGGCGCCCATACTTTCATGGAAGTGTCGAAGCTGCGCTACGGCACGGCCGGGCACTGGATCCAGATCATCTACTCGACGATGTATCAAATCATCAACTGCGTCAACATATTAGTCGGAGGTTCCGAAGTCTTCGCAGCTCTGACTGGTATGAACGTCATCGCTGGCTGCTTCCTTCTCCCAGTGGGCGTTGCCATTTACACGCTGAGCGGCGGTATCAAGGCCACGATCCTCACCGACTACACACACACGATCATCATTTACGCCCTCATTCTAACCGGTCTCTTCGTCGTTTATAACTCGTCTTCGCTGATCGGATCCGCCGATGCTATGTTCGAGCTGCTGAAGCAGGCGGCCGTGCGGTCACCCGTGGCGAACAATGCTGGAGGCGAGTATCTCACCATGAACTCGCAGAGTGGGATTCTTCTTGGCGTTATATTCTGGTGCGCCGTCTTCGGTACGACTGTCGACGTGCAGTTGTACCAGAAGGCAATTGCCGCCAATCCTTCGGCTACCCTGCCGGGATATCTCATCGGTGCTTTGGCATGGTTTTGGTACGTCCCTGTTTTCATGGTATCTCCCTTCGCTTTCTGACGCGCGATGCAGCATCCCATTCTGCCTCGCTACCACGTTTGGGTTGGCCTGTCGAGCGCTTGAGAACACGCCTGGCTTCCCGACCTACCCACGTCCCATGTCTGCAACAGAGATTTCGTCCGGACTGTCTCTACCTTACGCGGCGATCGCAATTATGGGAAAAGGTGGCGGTGCATTCGTACTCCTTATGACTTTCATGGCCTGCACGTCTGGCTTCTCCGCCGACCTTGTCGCAGTCTCCTCCGTCTTCGTCTACGACATCTACGGGACGTACATCAACCCGAAGGCGACGGGAGGCCGTCTGGTCAAGCTTTCGCATGCGACGGTCATCGTCTGGTCGCTCTGCATGTCCATCATCGCAACGGGCATCACGCAGACCACCATCGGCGTGAACTACCTGGTTACTTGCATGGGCGTCTTCACCTGCTCTTGCGTCTTCCCGATGTACAGCACCGTCCTCTGGCGGGCGCAGAACAAGTGGGCCATCGCCGTCGCTCCGCCGCTCGGGAGCATCACCGCGATTGCATCGTGGCTCGGGTCGGCTCACGCACTGGAGGGCTCGGTCACCGTGTTGTCGACGTCCCAGACGATCCCACTTGTGATCGGGAATGCCGTCTCGCTCGGCGCAGGGGTTGTTTATTCGGTCATCTTGACGTACCTCCTTGGCCCGCAAAACTTTGACTGGGAGATCCTCAAGACCGGCGTCAGGGTGATCGACGATAGCGACGTCGCAGGAGTCACCGAGGAGCAGCTACAGCAGCAGCTGGCCGTCGAGCACCTGTCTCCACTTGAAGAGCGGGCGTTATATCGAGGCAAGGTCGTCGGTAGTTTCATGGCCATCGTAAGTCATCCTGCTCACCTCCCGCTCCTGCTGTCTCACACGTAAATCAGGGTCTCTGCCTAGTTTTCATCGTCCTCATCCCACTTCCGATGTACTTCACGCACTACGTCTTCTCACGACACTTCTTCCGAGGATGGGTTGCTATCACCTTCCTCATCGCGTGGATTTCTACTCTCGTTATCCTCCTCATGCCGCTCTATCAGGGGCGACACACGCTGAAGATGTTCCTCCACTACGTCTGCGGCTCGCGTGGCAACGATCTTGTGCGGAAGGCACCAGATGAAGCAGCGTCCCGAGCGTCGACGATGGATTCCGAGGTCCACGGAAATGGGAAGTCAGTGCTAACGGAGAAGAGACGAGGGGCTGTAGACGTGACGGCCGCTGATGACAGTTCTGAGTTATAAGGGGGCCAATCATTGTTTGTGCCATTCTGCAAGTTAGGACGCCGAACGAACTGCATATGTACTGGTATAGTTTATTGAAGTATCACACAGAGTGAGAATGACTTTGGATGTCACACATCGACTAACCACCGAAGCCTGCCAGCGTGCAGTGGGTTGTGGGGGACCGATGCTCAACGGTAAACGTTCACTTGCTAGGGTGTCCCCTCGTGAGTTCTATGCGAGCGTCCTCTTCTCACCAAGGCTGGATTCAAGGATTGCTAGGAGAAACTGATTGGTTCCACGCTGGCTCTTCTCTTCAGTAGTAGCAAGGTATTAGAACAGATGAAGCCCGGGCCTCAGGGGAGAAAAAAGAAGGGCAAGAAGGCCTCACCGTGAATCGAACACGGGACCCTTCGATGACACTACTTTGAAGGCTTTGACTGCAATCGAATGCTCTAAACCGCTGAGCTATAAGGCCTAACAGTGTGTATTGCTACACAAATCAGTGTAGAAGACCGTGTTGATTCAAGTGAGTGCTCACGGGAGATAGACGCCGACCGATCTCAGTTGTGCGCCTCTTCCGTCCGACCTGCCTGGCGTTCCTCGAATTTGAAGGGAGGTGCCTTTTCCGACTACAAGTCGATCTCTCCCTTCAATCCCTTCCCAAACCACATCCCGGATTTGCGCACGGTCGCCAAGCACTAGACGGAATCACTAGTAGAGACAGTCCGGACATTTTAGGCTTTGACGGGGGTATACAAGTCGCACGGTCGCGGTCGCTCTGGAATCTGGATGTCTACAGGCTCTGCTGAGGATAGATCTGCTGGGAACTCAACTACTCAAGGACACAGTGTTAACGGCCATGACGGACCTGCGCCAACAACTCACGGCAATCCCGGAGCACGCGCTTCGGTCGATTGTATGCCATCTGCACCCGAGGTCCATCTAAACGGCCAGCCCGCCTCGAGTATGTCTGGGAGAAAGTCAATGACGGACAGTGTCGCGGGGAGCGCGGTGCCTGGGGAGGGGTGGGGAGCGAACTTCTGGGTGACATTGGTCGATCCGCAGGTGCTAGTTGAGTCAGTGTCGCGTCGCAGTATCTGAGACTTACACGAGGAACAGACACAAGTGTCATTCTATGCATGTCCCGCTACAGGCGAAGTCAGCTGGGATCCGCCAGTTGGAAACTTCCTGTAAGTAGTTGCTACCACCTATTCAACGCCGCCATCAATAGCCACATAGTTTGCCTCCGGACCCGGAGGGCGAATGGTGGGAAATGATCGACGAGTCTAGCGGGCTCCCGTACTACTACCACACTAAATCGGGGGAGACTGTCTGGGAACGCCCAGATGCATTCGTTATACCCCTCGGGATTCTACAGGTGTGACACTTTGGTACATGACAGGCAACATCCTGATGACCTCTCGCAGAACACGGCATTGGGACGCCGCTTATCCGCCCGTCGAGGCTCGCCCAAGGAGCCGGTCGCGAAAGATGAAGGTGGCTTTGAAAGGGCACAGTACCGTCGCTCCAACTCTTATCGTAGCGAACAAGACCTACGGCAAAGTAATGCAACACAGCAGAAACGACGCTCACGATCCGCTACCCGCAGCTCGCCCTCTCATACAACGCAACCAGCGGCCAGCCCTGCCGCGAGCCCCGGTTCCAGCAAGAAGACATCACCTCGTCGGCCAGCGACGAGCGATCATATGCGGTCCGGCACCCAGTCGAGCGGAGGTCCTTTAGCGTATCCTCGTGGACATCCACTCGCCCCCATACCTGGGTCGCCATACGTCTCCGATGCGTCGTCCGTTGCACCTTCTCGCAAGTCCATGTCCACGCAGTCGATAAACGATCGCTACGCAAGGGCGCAGGCAGCGGCGAAGCAGGAACAGCATAGGGAAGAGGACGAAGGAGCGAAGCTCGCGAGCAATTATGACAGCTCTACCCTGGGACGATCGCGATCGAAGTCCTCCAGCTATCTATCCTACCGCGCGCCCCAGCCGCAAAGCCTGTCCGCCGCGCTCGAGATGATCGCCTTGTCCGATTCACAGTCTACCGCGTCCACCATCTCAACAGACAAGGTGCGCACAGTGTCTGAGAACGGGCATGGTGGGCGATCTGCGACGCCGTCGCTCCTTGATCCCCGCAAGCTCCGGATCAGCACCGACAAAACTGATGGTCTGCATACTGCGCCTGCGTCGCCTATGTGGCCGCGTGGCAAGAAGAAAGACAAGGTAGGCCCACCTAGCCCGCGACGACCAATACCGGCATTGCCACATTTTGGTAGCGGACGCAGCGTCTCTAATCCGGCGCCCGCTACCATCAACGGCAAAGTGATCAGCACTCCCATTTTCAACCCAGGTAAGAGCTCGTGTGCTCCGCAGCCCAGCGTTGACATTGACTACCACCCGCAGACGCGACACGGAACATGAATCAGGCCATGAACCCTGGAACTGTACCGCCAGAACTGTACCGGAAATCAACGCAAGCGTCAAGTGTCTCTCTCAACACTGGGTGGGTCAACACAGCATGCACAGTGCCCCAGTCGTGTCTAACATACAGGCGCGCAAGCAAATACCCTGTCCTCCCCCACGAGCTCTCCTCAGACATTCAACAGTTCGCCGAGACCCACTTCGCGAAACATTACTTCTCCACGCATCGAGTCGGCATACTCTTCAAGCGCAAAATTCCCGTAGAGCAGATGATGAGTTGGCAGAAGGTACGATCCATCACTCCAAGCCAACGCACATGCTCATCTAATCTGAACAGAATCATCTGAGCTCACCATTACTGCAGCTCAACAGGTCGCTGCACAAGAACGCGCTGAAGATGTTCAAAGTCATACAGTTCATCATGGGTGACCGCGAGCGCGAGCGCGGGCTGAAGCTTGCTACAGGTACAGAGAGCCAGATCTCTCAAGCCGTGCTAAATTCATCAACGACCTCTCTCCCCGATCCCTCGAAAGCTGCCAAGCTGGAGGACGAGCGGTGGCTGCTCAGCGAGGGCATCGCGCACGGGGAGCTGCGCGACGAGATCTACTGCCAGGTCATGAAGCAACTGTGCGGCAACCCGAGCGCGTGAGTGACCGCATCACGTCAGGTGGGGGCGGTGGCTGATATGAGACGATATAGGGAGAGTATCTTCAAGGGTTGGCAGCTGCTCTGCGTCTTGCTGGTTACCTTCCCCCCGTCGAAAGACTTCGAGACGTACCTCCATTCATACCTGCAGCAAGCGACGATGCAACAAGAGGGGCGTGTCGACGTGATGGCGAAGTACTGCCTGAGGCGCCTAGCATACATCTCGCGCAAAGGTCCGAGGGGCAAGCCGCCAACGACTGTGGAGATTGAGACTGCGTCGGTGCGTATCCGCAGCGTTGTCACTTCGGGCCGGTTTGCTGACGCCTTGACTGTGCAGGACGCCGCGTTCCACCCCTCGATATTCGGCGAATCGCTCGACACGATTTTCCGCCTGCAGGAGCGATCCTACCCGCATATGAAGGTGCCCATCATCCTACCTTTCCTCGCAGATGGCATCCTCGCCCTGGGGGGCACCAAGATAGAGGGCATCTTCCGCGTGCCGGGTGATGGCGACTCAGTTCAGGACCTCAAGCTGCGCATAGAAAAGGGGTACTACTCGCTAGACGGTGTGGACGACCCGCACATCCTCGCGTCCCTGATGAAGCTGTGGCTCCGCGAGCTCTGCGACCCGCTCGTGCCAGATGAGCTGTACGACGAGTGCATACGCGCGAGCAAGAACCCTGAGGCATGTGTGAGCATCGTGCGGCGGCTGCCGACGATCAACCGCCGCGTCGTGCTGTTCGTCATCAGCTTCTTGCAGCTGTTTCTGGAGGAGAAGGTCTGCGCCATCACGAAGATGACCAGTCAGAACCTGGCGCTGGTCATGACGCCGAACTTGCTGCGGTGCAACTCGGAGAGCATCGCTGTCATCTTCACGAATGCTCAGTGAGTTGCAGTGTCCTAGGCTACTGCGATCGCGGAGGTGCTGACAGTTGGGATAGATACGAGCAAACATTCGTTCACAATCTATTGCTTCATGTCCGATGCGACACCATCGATCCGGACTATGTCCCAACCCACGGACAGGGCGCCGTCCCTCCCTCCAATCCACCACCAAAGAGCTCCCAAGGCCGTCGCCGACCCAACCACTGAAGCGGGTCCACTCTCCTTCACATCATCATCCGCCACATCGCTTCGCATCCGGATAATGCACCCTAATCTGTTGTATACCTTCCTGGGCGTGTTTCCTGCTATGTTGGATGAGTATCCTTGCATCTAGTCACAAGTACCTCTGCATCTGCATCTCTCACCTTCTTTACTGTGCTTCATTTAGTCTCTACATCTACTACCTCTATTATCTTGCTTGGAGCGGGAGCATAATCACTTCATACCCTTCGTTTGGTGCTTTTCTTGGTTTACACCGGTGTCAGGCACTTGGTTGCTCTCAGCCTCGTGCGCTATATGCCGGTGTAGTTGTGCAATATATATCCCGTCTCTGTACGCTTAGAATTATTGAGAAACAACAAAACGCTGGGGACGTGATGCGTGACCACTTGATCGCAGGAGCGGCGCGGTACATCCAGAGAGCCCCCTCAGGCTGTCCAACGTGTGCATGGTGCTGTAAGCATCAATACACAGCAGGCATCATTTCTCCTGCAACATGGTCCATTATGTTGTTCCTTGTGGTGATGTTCAAATATCCACATGACTGTCCATACGGGGGCGTTGGTCTTTGCTCATGCGTATGAGTGGGCCGCCCATGGGTTCCGGTACGTATGCAGCGTCGGAATTTGCATGGGCGGTCTCCTCATCAACCGCATGGATATCTAGTCTTGCCTGGCATGATGTGCGTCGTGCGCACTTGCATCTCTGTCACAGAACGCTGTACGATACGGCGTGATTCATGGATTGCGCGTGCCTTTGAGTCATCGTTCACGGGGACCGCCACTCGCAGAGCTTGAATACGCGCAGGCGGGTGGGCGATCTTGTACTAGTCTCGACCTCCGCCTGACAGCCACATAACGTTGGCCGAGACTGCCTTGAACACGGTTCAGACTGGTGGATACGCGTCTCGATCGCCGTTCCTGTCCATGTCAGCATTGCGTCACCACACGTCCGATGGAGGGTTCACTGACATCACGCCGACCCGCCCGGCGCCGCTTTCCCCGCGATATAAAAACCGGACGTGTACAACAACATCCCTCGACCCCAACCCCTCACCTCCCTCTCGCGCCTCACCTACCTATATCTCATGAGCGTCAGAGACTAGTCAACAGCAACTCACTGGCTTTGACAGCGACTCCGAGTCGTGTCTCCATGCCACGCAACTCACGGTCTTCAAGTTGGTGCGCCCGACTGTGACTAAGAGTATGTGACGCTGCGAATGGTGCATATGGTGAGTCTTGGTTTCCGATGGAAGTGCCCGCATTCGCAGGCAATCCCGGGCACGGAGGGCGGGTTATAATATAAGTATGAACTGTGGTCCCGAGGTGCGCGTCTAGATATATCGTCAGCCCAGCCTGGGGTAGCATGCGAACCTAAGAGATGAAGGATAGAAATGCGTTTTACCTGATGTCATCCTCGTGCGCAGCTGGTACCTCAAGCTAATAGATCAACATTCGAAGAGTCCAAAAGCGCCTCTGTGCACTGCGATGACGATGATAGAAGACTTAGTTGAGAGTCGTTCAAGAATCGTTGACACAGCTCATATGGTGGCGGCGAAGTGGCGGTGGAACCAAGGTGCCTGGTGGATCCGGATCGAGAGCACGATCGATCAAATGCCTGGTTGCCGGCGGCAAGGTCCGTGCGCCTTGGCTGCGGCGTTCATCTCCCTTTTGACAAAATAGCAATATTGTTCAGCACTCGTTCTTCATACCTGGGTGTTCCGCTGAGAGTTCGATGCGCACGCTAGCGAAGCCCGAGGGGGATTACAATCTATTATAGTACTGACCTTTGATAGATTATGCCAGAATGGCCAAGTCCTCTCATGACGAACCTCAATGCCCACAAGCCTCCGCCACGCATGCGCAATCGCAACCGCCTCGCTCACACACGCGGCTCGGTCCAGTGAGACCCGCGGCAGCATTCCTCGGCGGGAACGAGGTTCCTCTGTTCCACGGGGTGCCGGCGAGCGACAGCACGGGCGTATTCTTAGACGATCAAACCATGTGTTGGGTCCGACCTATAAGTGCACCTGCTGCACGCATGCACGCTCCGTCCCATACACACACCCTCCTTTCCGCCCGTCCACTCCTCCAGCACCTGCTGTACGCAGCATGCTCAGGATCGGCATCCTCGTCTCTCTTTTGTCGCTCGCTGGGGCGAGCCCCATGCCGCGCACGATGCGCGTCCACGCGCGCCGGGATAGCGCACCCGCGGGCTTCATCCGCGCGGCGGATGCGAGCCCGGATACCACCATTAAGCTCCGGCTCGCCCTCGCTCAGAGCAACCCGGCCGGATTGGAGGATGCGCTATACGCGGTCAGCACGCCGTCGAGCGAAAACTATGGGAAGTACCTGACTAGGGAAGAGGTGAGTCTCGGCAACCCTATCCTCTCATAGCGTCATATCTCATATCTGCATTCATTTACCGTCTTTAGGCTGCCGCATTTGTGGCGCCGACCGAGGAAACGACCTCCGCGGTGAACACCTGGCTCGCGGAGCATGACGTGATCGCAACACCCCTCACGCCTGCAGGCGACTGGGTCGGCTTCACAGTCCCCGTTAGCAAGGCGAACGAGCTGTTTGAAGCCGATTACGGCGTGTACACCCATGTCGAATCCGGAAAAGTCACTATCCGTACGCTGTCCTACTCCGTCCCGTCCGACCTCAGCAACCACCTCAAGGTCGTTTACCCGAGCACGACGTATGTCTTGCCATCGTCAGAGTACAATAGTACTAACTGTACGGAATATGCAGATTCCCCACAACTTCGCGCATAGTGTCCGTCGTCAAGGCTCCCGTGTCGATGTCGCCGATAGCGAGCGCGCAAGAGGCGGTCAGCGCATCGTGCGCCGATGTGATCACCCCCGCATGCCTGCAGGAGCTCTACGGCATCCCGTCGACGCCGGCCACGCAGTCATCAAACCGGATCGCTGTTGCGGGTTACGACGACCAGTGGGCGAACATGGCCGATCTCGAAGTAGGTAGTGCGCAGCACACACAGGTTGAGAAGGCTGACGCGGCGTGCACAGACGTTCCTCACGTCCCTACGCAAGGACATGAACCCCGACACAAACTTCACGCTCGAGACACTCGACGGCGGCACGAACAGCCAGACCGAGGCAGATGCCGGCGCAGAGGCCAACTTGGACATCCAGTACACAGTTGGATTGGCGACAGACGTCCCGACGGTGTTCGTGTCCGCGGGAGAGGATAACCACGACGGCGACCTCGCCGGGTTCCTCGACATGGCGAATCTCCTGCTTAACGAGACGAACCCGCCCCAGGTGTTCACGACGAGCTACGGCCCTAACGAGGACGACGTTCCAGAGGATCTCGCCTAGTGCGTATACCGCATGATTCTTGTGACCTTCCACTGAACTTGCGGTCGCAGCAACCTGTGCAATGCATATGCACAGCTCGGCGCACGCGGTGTGTCCGTCCTCTATGCGACCGGCGACGGTGGCGTCTCCGGTACGCAATCCTCGCAGTGCACGACCTTCGTCGTGCCCTTCCCTGACGGCTGCCCCTACGTGACGAACGTCGGGTCCACGACGGGGATCGCGCCCGAGACGGGCGCGTACTTCTCCTCGGGCGGGTTCAGCAACTACTGGGCGCGGCCGGCGTACCAGGCGGGCGCGGTCGAGGCGTACCTCGCGACGCTGGGCGACACGTACGCGGGCCTGTACAACGCGAGCGGGCGGGCGTTCCCGGACGTGGCGACGCAGGGCATCAACTTCACGGTCGTGATCGACCAGACGTTCTACCTGATCGGCGGGACGAGCGCGTCGAGCCCGACGTTCGCGAGCGTGGTGGCGCTGCTGAATGACGAGCTGGTGAGCAACGGGAAGCCGGTGCTGGGGTTCTTGAACCCGTGGCTGTACTCGAACGCGTCGAGTGCGCTGAACGATATCACGACGGGGGACAACCCTGGCTGCAACACGACGGGCTTCAATGCCACTGAGGGCTGGGACCCGGTGAGTCGCCCTATTTGCTCTTCATAAATTGTACGCGCGACTGAACGCGAGCGTAGGTTACGGGCCTCGGCACCCCGGACTTCGCTAAATTGAGGGCCGCGGCTGGCTTGAACTGATGATGTGTGAAAGAGAATGATCAGATGTATTCCTCGGTCAAGCTTTGAACTCGCGCTCGTTTTGATGTTGTACCAATGTGAAATGGACTCTCCGGGACTACATATCGGACCGCACCCTTCGTTTTTTCTGCCGGAGCATCGCATTGTCTCTCCTGTGCCGGGCCTCTTGTTGGCATGTGTTTTTCTGTCTTTCTAATATCCAAGACTGCATGCAGGTCACCCAGTTTGCCAGGGCTATGCATGTGATCACGCCGGTACGTCTCTGGCTAATTTCTGTGCCGCTCAGCTTGCATCCACATAGGTAAGTACTACTTATATGCTCTGCATCCACGGGCCGGGGTAAGTCGTGTGGGAGCATTTGAAGATCGGGCGGGGGCGACGCGACATGTCACAATCACGTGGCCGTAACACTCGCGATGCCGCCAGGATTACAGTGCTCTGGAATCTGCCAGCCTGAGGGTCTACCCGACAATCGGTACCAACAACCTCGCTGGTGAATCAATTCATCGAACTAGCTCAGGCATGAAATCGGCGCCGTATGACGATTACGATGTATGCCGGAGATCCCGAATACTAAGCAACCTTGACATTGACCGATCGAGGGACGGATGCATGTGCGCTGTAGGGAGCTGGCCTCGCCAAAAACACGGTCAATGATGGCTTGACACTCCATTCCATGGCATTCGGAACGTGTGACGATGTGATAGCGATAGCCCGTGCGGCCTACTCGTCGATGCTTACGGGAACGCTTGCGGGATATCTCGATAACATCGTCTCCTCCTATAATTCATTGATACGGTCCCGGAGTTGCAATACGTCGAGAGGGTTTAGGACATGGCCTCGTGGCGGTACACCACCGGGCCGTGGGCCTAATAGGTGGTGTGTTTGATTACGGATAGCCTGATTGGGAGCCGCCATGTTTCCCTCCACAGCTAATGATGATTACATCGTCACTACTTGTGCGAATTTCACGCACCACATTGGCTCCGGGGCGTGCCCCTCCATGACGGAACTCGATACCCAAGTGGCAGGTAACATGCATTCGGAGATTACAGGGCAGTGAAGCTGAGCTCGTTGCCCTTCAACAGGTCAGCCCCGGCGTGCGTTGGATGTGTTTGTCAGTCTATGTATGTCATCACGTTCATTCTCGAGGCCGATGGACCGCGATGGTCTCATTTGGCCCTTTTCTGGGCTCACAGGGACCTGCGGGACCGTGGTCCGTGATACAGGTATTTGCATAATGATATAGCGCTTCGCAATATTCGGGATGATGCGGGGTCCGAAGCAAGTTCCCCATTTTGGTAGGCTGCCGCGCGGCGCGGGTGGAGGCGGGTGGCTGAAGTTGCCTCTGCAGGCTCGCTCCGTCGAGCGATGTCAGACTGACCACTTACAGCGGTACTAGAGTATAGAATGTTATCTCCTAATATAAGATATAAAACGATTTATCTAGGCTAGCTCAAGTGTAGAACCTAGATGCGACCAGGCTCCTAAAACCAGCCGTCCCAGTGTTCTCGCTCGTTCATGTCGATAGCGCAATCCAAGGCTGTATTATACGATAGAAAGCTTAGACGCTAGAAAGTTTGGACTTGCCAATTCGAGACCGATTTTAGCCGAGAAAGACGAGGAGAACACTGTAGGACGGCTGGCCAAACTGGTCTCCGAGGCATGGCCGAGTTGGCGTCTTTTGAGTAGTGCGAGAGGTACACCCCTAGTGTGGGGTTTATTTTTCTGGCAGGCGGCTCGCGAGGAGCAATCGTCGGGGATGGGTCGGCCACCCCATATTCGGCGATTTGGAGACGACTCACAGCGTCGCGAGCCATGTTGGAAGACTTGGAGAACAAACAACGACAACAGATTCAAGTACCAATAAATGAGTGAATCCAAGTCGTGGACATCAGGGAAAACCAAAAAAAAGATGACTACATTCTGTTCGTCGGCAGGACTCGGGGGCAAAAGGCACTGGAGAGGGTTGAACGCGCGCACAAGGAAAAAGAGAGTGGCAACGTAAACCACTGGGCCATAAGGTCAACCTGAGGGTACGCAGCGGCAGGCTTATGAAACAGTTGCGATTCTCTCACCTCACCAACACTCCAATTCGGTTGTCACATCGAGGAGTTGATGAGCAACTCATCACCCAGCTACTGAGCATGAGCTATCAGGGCCGAATGCAACCAAAGATATGTATGTGGAGCTCAACAAACACCACTCAGGGCAGATGCGTCACTAGGCTGATTTCCGCAGCCACCCGATACATAGTGGGGTCTACTCTCTGAGATGTTTTCAAAGCACTTCATCAAAAGGGAACGGGTCGGCTTCCTCCACAACAGACACAGCCGGTGGTTGTAATTACTTAACGTTTAACAGCGAGCTAGGTCTCAACCCCGCAATTCTGCCCCAGCTAGTAGTCAGGCAGTCATAAGCTAACCACTAAGTAACTTGAGGTCGACTTTATGGCCCAGTGGTTTACGTTGCCACTCTCTTTTTCCTTGTGCGCGCGTTCAACCCTCTCCAGTGCCTTTTGCCCCCGAGTCCTG
>MPVS01000206.1:0-43149 GCA_001931775.1 Fomitopsis pinicola
CGGCTATTGTACCGTTGCAGACGCTCCAGACATACCTACATGACTGTTGTTTAGTCAAAGTAACTAATTTTGTGATTTCTCTGTGTCCATTTCTGAGTTCGAGAGGATTGTGCATAACTTTGTGCCCGCACTCCCAGGCGCCTAGAGCATGAGCGAAATCGCAAACCGTCCCTAAGCGCCAATGCGACTTGCTTCATCGCCACGACATCGACCGTCCACCTCCTCCACCACCTCCTCTCGTTCACAAGCTCTAAGTCTCACTATGTCGAAAAAACACCGATATCCAACGCCTCGTCTCCCCATGTCACTACGCCAGCGCACAGGCCGAGGCCGGGCCCTCGTACACGCCGCCACTTGCACACCTTTATGTGCCGCGTCCAACCCTGGACCTCAAGCTTGATGCCAGCCTGGCCCGTGCTCGACACCAACGACGCCGACCGCGCCCGGCTCGTCGACACCGCCGACGGTGAAGACGCCAACGCCATTGCGGCCGAGGTCGACGTTCAAAGCCATCCCACGCATCTTCCCGCGGCAGAGCAAGGCGGCTCGAGTCGCGCCAGACACCGGGTGCGAGCCCGTCCCATGCATCACCGCCGCACTCGCCTGCCGTGTCCACTCCGGGGACGTGCTGAAGGAAGGAAGCTCGGACGCGGATCTCTTGCAGAAGCCTGCCGTCCCCCCGCCGTTCTCCACTGAGCCGCCGCAGCAGCCACTCAGTGCCGCCGCGTCGTCTTCACTCCCTGGGTAGCACTCCGACTCGTCCATGTATGCGTCAAGCTCACTCGTAAAGGCTCGGGCTCGGGCTCGTATTCCGACCCGGAAGAGAGCAAGAACTCGGAGGTGGACATCGTGACACACATCGCGACGCGCGTGAGTCAGGACGCTTCGCCTGCTTCCCCCTTCCTCTGTGTGCAGCCTGTGCATCGCACGCAGATCACGTCTTGCTGCGTGTCATGCGCCGTGCTTCTGGCAATGCTCGGCAGACAGCGACCACCGTGCACTGTGCCGCGGGCCACACATAGCGTCTTCTCCACACGTGGGCCGGTTGGCCCTCGTTGCGTCCTTGCGCCGTCACGTCCGGCCATCGTACTTGCGCGATTGAATGCCGACGCGCCGAGGTCGCCGACACGCCCCATGAATCCAACGCGCAGAGCATCTATATCAAGAGTGAGTGCATATTCGTTGTAACTCCATCTCGCGCTCACAAACTCCCCACACAATTGACTGCGCGTGCAGAGCGTGCGCGTTGAGCGTGCCGTCTGACATTGCTGCGCATGTCAGTCGGAGCAGCTCGGTGGACTTATCTCTCGTCCAAGTCGACAACGGGGATAGGGCGAAACCTGACCAACGGTAGCGGCGTGCGTGCCCCATATATGGTGTTGCCGGCGCATGCATTGCAGATGGCGCGATCCCAGTCCCCGGTACCCTTTCACCACTCTCCCAGAGCGACTTGCTCGCTAAATCGATGCTGGAAATGAAGCGCGAGAAGCAGGAATCGCTACAGTTGGTGAACAACATGGTAACACGCACCTGCTGAACATGCCGGACACTAATTTCTCCTTCTCGCAGATCCTCGGCACCCGCATGTGCGAGCTCAGCCGCGTCGTCCAAGTCGTCGACGTATGGGTATGTGGAGCCGACCCCGATGTACGCGCCGGCAGCTTGCAACACGATTGTGCCCCGACCCCACGTTTTCCAAGGTCCTCTTCGTCTACCGTCGACACCACGACCAACACCAATGGGACCGGCGGCGAAGTAGACGAGGAGATACCCGCGAGGTTGCAGACGCAGGACGAACCCGCACACAGGATTCCGCGTGCCCAGTCCTCCGAGCCAATATTACGGCGTGTATCCCATGTTACCCCCCCAGGAGGGAGGTCACTTCGTCGCGAGCGTTGCAGACTGGTGAGTCTGCGCATGACTCGACACGCTCCGCGTGCAAGCGTGAAGTTCTATGGTGCGCGCGCTGCAGCTAGGATCAATAGTTATCATAGGTCAGACGTTACCTATTCATTTGTGAGCTTTTGCGGCCATTTCGCGGCCATAGCTCCTCCTCGAGCTCCAGATCTCCAAAAGTCCCATGAGTGCTACCGTCAGGGTGCTTTAGAGCTAACGCGCGCTCTTGAACAAGGCAGGCCGAGAGCTCCCGGTCTCGCGACGAACGTAGGTAATCAAGTAGCTCCGCTGGAGCTCTTCCCGTCGGACAAAGCCTCAGAATGACTGAGACAAGGCAGGCCGAGAGCTCTCGCGATGCACGTGAGTAATCAAGGAGCTCCGTGGTAGCTCTGGCCGTCGGACATTGCTACTATGCAGGTAGCTACATCGTGACGCGGATGTCGCGCACTATGTCGGAGCACCTGAGCGGGTAGTTACACGCGTAGCTACTTGGGTAGCTATTTATGCAAGCCCGCGAAGAGCTCTTCCATGGACGTGGATGAGCTACACGCGTATGTCGTTCGTCTGAGCGCCTGGTAGCTACTTGAGTAGCTAATCATGCAAGCCCCCGAAGAGCCCCACTGGGCCTCCTCCGGCGTAATTTCATCGGCTACTACAGTTTGCGCGCGACTACTACTACTACTTGAGTGAGTTGCGGCAGCCAGCTGCCACAGCGATACAGGCAGGCGAACGGCATATGTTATCTTCCGCCGGACATGCCCTGTACCGAGAAAGGACCGGTATGTTTTAACATTCCTTGCGAAGTCCCGGGATGGGATGCGTCAAGGGCTCCCAAAGCATGCCCAGACATATCCCGCCCCGGGACAGGGCAGGCACGTGTTAAGATCCTAGGCAATGTCCCGGACGCGTCCCGGGGCGGGGCATGTAATCGCATCCCGGACCGGGACACATCTGGGACACGCACGGGACAGGTAACGTGTGACGGTACGAGAAAGGCAAGTGACACAGGACGTGACAGGTGCCCGAGTCCCGCCCATACCCCTGGCGTATCCCGAACAGGTATATTGGCTATTGCCCGTCGTGATTGCGACAAGATATAGTTGCGACTGAGGGTTGTACAGCAAATGCGAGGCGATGGTGCTATTCCTGGTCCCACCGGACCAGATGTGTTACAGTGTGACATGTGCCATAGGAATGTCACGCTTCCATGAGAGTCGGCGTCGCCACGGGCCTCTTCCACCGCGTTTTGCTCGCTGCCCTCATCCCTCCCTCCACGGCCCAAAACTATTCCTTGCGCCTTCCTCTCCTTCTCCTCCTCCTCCTCCCTCCTCGTCGCAGCTGCAGCTCGCGTCCGCCATGTCTCAAAACTCGCAAGCCTCGGGTTCGAACACAGATTCGGGAGGCTCAAGCACGACATCCATCGACGTGCCCGCAACGGCACCCGCAGGCGGCCTCACCATCACACAGCCGCCGCAGACCGCGACGTCGTACTACAAGATCGCGCCCTCGCAGAACGTCACCTTTGGCTGGAACTTCACCTCGCTCTACATCACCCCAGCGTCGCTCACCGTCTCCGCCGTGTGCGAGAACGGCAACACGTACCCCGTTGGCCCGACCGACGGCGTTCTCCCCGGCACTGCGACAGAGGTCGTGTGGGACTTGTGGGCGTACAACCAGGCGAACCCCGCACATCCCCTTGCGGTTAACTCGTATACCCTAGAGATCTGGGGAGACCAGGGGAAGGATGCCGTTGCGTCTGCGGGGCAGCTCATGCCCAACGACAACCTCAGGTTTGCGCTGTATTCGCCTGCGTCATACACTCCGCTATCAAGTGAGTACCATTTCTATAGACCGTGAATGGCTTTGCGGATGTCGTGGGGCTTGTTGGCTAGCCCTTGGCGGCGCCGTTCGTGTGGTACCCTTTGCCGGATGGTCCGCGCACCGCGAGGCAAAACTTCCGCCCTTTCTCACACGCTACCTCGAGGCATGAGGCTCGCTGCTTGGAGCCTCCACAGTGTGCTAGGGGGCGGGCTCATAGCAGGGCCACCATCTCTGAACCCTCGCGATGTTCTTGCACTCGTCGCGTCGCCCTTTGCCTTGGACATGTTCCGTGGTTTCGCACGTTGAGGCGTTGTCAATTGCACCGCCTGTCCACCGTTGCATTTGTGCGGTCGAACGTCAACTCTCACTGACACTCTCTCGTTTCATAGGTTGGACATGTGCGGGCTGCAACGTCAACGGCGCAATAGGAGATTACGTCGCCCACCCAGCCTTCGTCAGCCTCGTCGTGACGTTCGTCGTCATGCTCCTCTCCGGCTACTCTCTCATCCGACAAGCCCTCCACTGACTGCACCACGGCCCCCGGTGGGCGGAGGCTGCTTGCTCGCGTAGACGGACGCATCTGACGAACTCATGTACGATCTTCCTCGCATAGACATTGGCTCGGATGGACATCCCCTCGTCCCTCTTCTCTTTTCTGGGTGACACTGTTTGACGCTACGCTACGCTATCATAGACACTTACTACATCGCCGCTTTCTCGGAGGTGCTCAATGATTGATTCTACCCTTCCTTGCACGGACCTAGCTTATGACGCAGAGCAGCACCGCAGCATCCTTTGTAATGGATTTCCATGTGTGTATAGGCATGTGTGTGGTCTGTGAGAGTTCCTTCTTTGAATGGTCGGGCGTCGCGAAGCAAAGGGTGGCCCGAGTATGTCTGGGCCCCTTGTCGTTCATCTGGCGCACAACTTCACATACTGAGACGGATGCCTTGGACATCTGTTGTTGCTCGGTGGACGGTACTACTGCTACCTTGGTATGTTCCAATCAACCTAGTTTCATTAAATATATAGTTGACGGATACGTGTACAGCGACTTCGATTCAAGTATGTATCAGCGTGAAGCTATGATTCGAAGATGCTGTTCGGCCATCCATAGACACACCCGCCGTGTGGCGGGACACACTGAACCCGAGTGTGCTTTCTGTAGGATGATCTATCCTCACTGTGGGCACGTCCACTATCACCTGCGATATGACTGCGGGCGGAAGTTGGACGATGGGCGATGTGTGGCGCCGTATGCTGCCGCCCTGTCGCGCCTCTAACGATCGTTTACTCACTCGAGATTCACACTACGGGCCGGGCTGAAGCAGATAACGCTGCAGCCGTAGGGATGCAATATCGCAGATGCGATTGTCGGGGAGGTCCAAGCCTGTTCGTGGCGAGGACGAGACTATCAGACATTCCGTAGCTATTGCGGCAAGGACATGTGTTGGTTAGGACAGATCGTACACATTGGGCTGATCAAAACGTTGATCCATTGTAGCTTCTACCAACATTTGGTGCCCCTGCGTGACACACTGCAAGGCTGGTATGCGCAACATGTTGTCAACCCCTGATGGTCAACGAAAGAATGTGAGCTCGTACTTATAGGATAGCTCAATAGATTGTCCAACGAATGGAGTGCTCGATCAGCATAAACAGCAGAACGTCGCGGTCGTCTTTTCAGCGTACCTAGACTCAAGAGACCGCCTGTTGCGGGTATAGGGTGGCAAGTGGTGGGCTGTGTTATAGTGCGATCAAAGCTAGTCTGCCTGATTCTCCAGCGCTGTATCGATGTTCAGTCTCCACGTACTGTTCTCGCTTGGATGGGTGGTGCGTTGCCAAGGACCACACGACGCGTCGCCGCGAGCTCCACCTGTCTCAATACTTGTGAGCCTCGTGCACGAATTGAGTGACGAACCGACAGACATCGCAAACAAACAATCGACGTTAACTCATGGCATGCGAATCATTCGTTAGCGGAGAAACAGTGCGGCATAGTAGCAGGGCCGAAACAGGGCTCACGTGTGCTTGCTGGGATGTAGAAGAGCATGAATCCATAATGTGTTGTGTGTAGTCCACTATGAATTTGTTCGAGAGATTGTGTATACGAAATCAACGGAGACTATGGATACAACGCATGGAGAGCCTCGTTCTGAAGGGGTGTGAAGGGATGTGGTCAGTATAGTAGAGGCACATTGTAGAGCATATCATGTAGCAACGTAGAAGAGCAGGCGAGAGCATCTAGATATATCGATGAGAGAAGAGCACGGAGGCAAGTCCTACCGCATAGTACGGAACTCAGGGCGGTTCTGCATGAACCCATCCAGGCAGAAGAGAAAGTGGTGCTGCGAGAAGAACTTCTCATGGCGCTCGCGGCGCCCACAGATATCGCAGAAGCGGGTCCGCTTGTTGGACTTCCAGTGCCGCTCGTCGACGTGGCGCCCGATGCCGTCGACGCGCACCCACGCGCCGCAGATGCGGCACTGCGCCGGCGTCGACTTGAGGTCCTTGTTCTCGGCCTTGATCGCCGCCTTCGCCTCCTCCTTGTGCTTCGTCTCGCACCGCTCGATCAGGTCGTCGGGCGTGCCCTTCTCGGGGCACCCCGGCCAGCCGCACTCTATGACCCGTGGGGCCTCCTTGACCGCGAACTTGTCCATGCCGTGTTCGACGCGCATGTGCGCCCAGACCTCGTCCGCCGTCCCACCGTGCAGACACAGTCCCCCGTCTTTCTTGATCCAGAGGCACTGTCTGTAGAGAGGGCCTTGCTCGAAGGGGATCTGCGGCGGCCGCGCGGGCTTCTTGTAGTGTACGGAAGCCTCGGGCACGTCCTTCACAGTGTGCTTTCGCTTCGGCTGGCCCTCTTGCTGCGACATTCCCTGAGACCCGGTCGTGTTCACGAACCAACCGTCCTGAGTTGTGTCGTCCGTGAAGCCCATCGCCCAGACCTTGGGGCGCGGGGGCATGCTGATCTGCGGCGCTTGCGCCGACGTCGACGCGTATGGGAAGAACGGATTGAATGGCGGATAGCAGGTCATTCCGTGGAAAGCCTGCGCATCGATCGGGCTTCACGAAAGAAAGACATGAGCAACGCCCGTACCACTAAATGCGATCGTATACACACCTAGTTGCCGAAGGCCAGAGCCCGAAGTTCGTATAATATGAGCTAATAGCCTCTTGAGAAGGCCATCCCTGGATCATTGACGGGAAACCAGGCGGTGGAACAGGCACAGCCACATCTTCATTGGAGGATGTAGCCGAACCCATAGCAGCACCCCGCTGAGGATCAGGGTCGTTCGGAGTTGGTGTGCCCTCTTCTCCATGCGCATCTTTGATGTGGGACCAGAGCTGGCCCGGATCATCAGAGAACATGCAGCCTGGCCAGCGGCACTGCATCTTCACGCTGCGCGTGTCGTCCGGCACACGAGCAGGTTGCACGATAGGCACTTCAGAGAGTTGAACGTTACGAGGCGCGTCGCTACCTTGTTCCGACGTTGTATCCTGTGTAGCGACGGCCCTGGTCAGGGGGAGGTTGTCAGACGAAGGCCCATGGGAACGAGAACGTCGAGGCTTCTTCGCGGGCCGGTCTTCATGATGAGCGGGCTCGGGACCGCGTTTAGTTGGAATATGTCTTCTATAAGCCTCCGCAGGAGCTTGAAACGACGGGACGCCGCCATGGTAGAAGTATGACGAGAGCTGAGCTCCAGTCGACGAGGCCTGCACCTGGTCGGACGTGGTGATCACGTATAACAACGGGAACGCAGAAGCGACAGGCCTCAAGTGCGGCTGCGCTGCTGGCTCATGCGGGGGAGGGACGATCGGGTCTTGGAAGACCGCCGGGACGGATGGTTCTGGTAACGCCGGAGGGGCCCATCGATACTGGAAGAGGGGCGACGGGGAGTGTCGCACTATCGGAGGCGAGCACGGAGACGCCGGAGGAGGGGGCGACGATGAAGAGGAAGATGCTTGAGAGAACGATGCGGGGACTAGCCTCGGAGCCTTCTCCGGGAAGGGGGACAGGGAGAAAGGAGACGTGGACGCCCAAGGTACGGGCGCTGACGACGCCGCGGGTTCTTCCGCGTGCGCGCTACGCAGAGCGGCCAGATCATGGACGACACTCCGAGCTCGGGTCGAGTCGATAGCAAATGAAGTGAGGGACGCCATGGATCCCAGCCGGCTGGGTGGCGGGAGAAGGGTCTTGAATGTGCTCATTGGGCTCTCGTTATTGATAGTCGCGTCGCTGTGGAGTCGGAGGCATGATGAGTGCACGGAGTAGTAGCAAAGGTGAAGCCGTACGGCGTAAGGACGGCGCAGCCGCCATGAATGGAGACCACTTCAGGGTAGCGAGGGACGAGGGAGCCATCACTTGTAGGCGATGGCGACCTTGAGAGAGACGAAGAGGAGCCGGACTGGCTTGAATCCCGTTTAGTATGCGGTTCGTCATCTTCCCTGCAGTCACTCAGTGCTCAGTTGGACAGGAGCATGGCAACGATGGAAAGCATTACCTCCGACGTTTCAATGGATTATAGGTTCGATGGGGGGTTGTTGTGCTTGCGTCTGCGTGCTGCGTAAGGGCAGGAACGCGGTAGAACGCTGGGCTTGGCGTGGGCTCGTAGCGTATGAGTGGCGCCTCACTCACATGCGCGATAGAACAAGGACCAGGGGACTGGCACTCAGAAGAGCCACCACCGTGGTTTGACGGGCTGCAAAGCACGGCTTAGCTGGGACTACGCCGCCAGCGCGATGAGAACAAAGACATACCTAGGGCGCCCGCGCTCCGATGGTATCGTGATTGTCTCGGCCCCACGCTGCGAATGCTCAAGTGGCGGAATCTGGGTCGAGATTAAATAATTTGGACACATGGAGAAGGTTGGACAACCTCTACACGACTGGACACGCCACACGGATGATGGTGAACGCCGAACCACCTGGTGTCCGGCCCTTTGAGCTAACGCCACTCAGCGCTGAGGTGATTGTGTACATGCCTCTTGGTGGTTGAGTACCAGGACTCGCGTGACGGGCCAGCGACAGCGGTAGCATAGATGGTTGGACGAGTGTCCGGCTGCAGCGGCGTTTCGTGATCGTTGACAAGGGGATGCATAACAAGAGAACGTAGTGCTGATGCTCGATAGGAATGAATGATGAATATAACATGGAAAAGAAACAAAACAGAGGGCGGGAAGCGGAGAGGACAGCAGGCTGAAGGACGACGCGTTGCAGCGAGGTGCACGGAGAGAACACGGCGACCACGAGAGGCTCAGCGCACTCTCAACAGCGTGCTCCGGCTGATGCCGTGGACTTCGGCTAAAAACAGACGCGCTAACCACAGCGTCAATTGGCACGAGTATGATCGTGCATACTATATCAGGCTTATTATTCGTTACATACTTAGCACGGTTTCTGTGTCAAGTACGCACCTTGAGCAAGGCGTAATACGATATTTAGGAGCAGACTCTACATCCAATGATTCTTCTGCGACATGGCGGGGCGCAAATTTGCGTCTGCAATATTTAGTATGCAAGGTATCCAACCGGGACCGCCGGTTGTGCGTACTAGTACTGGTGCCAGTGTTCGGAGCTTGCGCGATGCAATGTGGGATCGGGGTATGCCCGCGGTGGTCGTCGGAGAGGAGGCGAGCTTGAGCGGAGGATCATGGTCATGATATACGCCACAAACGCCCCTGCTATGATCTTGCCAAGGTCGTGCTCAGTTCGGATCGCCTTGAGTGCCGAATCGTCGCTGCCACGTGGTGGAGCTGATTGCAACCGAGCTAAGCTACACCGAGCGCGTAGCGACCTGAAATTAGTCCACTTGCACTTCTGAGAGACACCGCCAAGATAATGATTGATATTGAGTGACCAAGTCGGCCGTAAAACAACTTCAGCGGTAAAATACTGTTACTGTAGTGTCACGACCTTAGGCAACGTCCCATGTCCCAAGGGGTACGTTGCCGTTGCCTATGTCCATGATTGTCCCGTGTCCCAGGGGGTCCGTCGCCTGGTGTTAGCGTGAAAACAAGCGCCCAAATCCGGCGGAAAAATTCGGAAAAATTCGGAATCTTGTTGAATTGTGTCCCTGGGTGACATGGCGGGCAGTTGTTCTTATTTTCGACCTCCTACAAGCCACAGGAGGAGTGTCATTGTTGGCAACCACTTGCAAGATGTAGTTGTTGCCTATGTTGTGTCGGCACTGTCCCATGTCCCGAGGCTTTCGTTGCCTATGTCCGGCGCTTCGCACGATCACGTGCCGATTCGTTGCGTTGCTTAAGGTCGTGACACTACAGTACTCATGTTACAGGGATGGGGTATTCAAGCATGGGGTAACCAGGACGTGAAGGAAGTTGGGGTCAAGTTGCGAGACGCGACGGTGCTGGAGGCCGCGGGACGGGGCGCCCAACACCTCTCTCTCGGCTTCTGCAGCTGACTTTCCTTCACCCTCGACTCTCCTTGTTGTCGCCGTCGTCTCGTCTCTTCTGCTTGTGATATCGGTTGCTACTCGGTACTAGAAGGTCCGGAGGCACGAACTTACTGACGGATGCTCTCGAGGAAACGGAGAGCAGTGTGGTGCAATTCCGTATCGGACTGTCTTGTCCGTCTCGTGTCCGCTCTCTTTGATGGTCCCGCAAGACTCAGACCCCGGAGCAGCGAGAAGACACCCATTGAGGACGTCGGGGAGAGCGACTCAGACCATCTTGGGGCGGCGAGGCAGGATCGTGTTGTGATCGAGGTGCGTGTGCCGA
Organism: Fomitopsis pinicola; assembly: GCA_001931775.1. NCBI lineage: Eukaryota > Fungi > Basidiomycota > Agaricomycetes > Polyporales > Fomitopsidaceae > Fomitopsis > Fomitopsis pinicola. The sequence continues at coordinate 10,457 of MPVS01000206.1, forward strand.
GCAGCTAGCAACACACCCGACTTTCACCGCAGAATCTAGGAGTGTTGAGACGGTGCTACATCGAGCTCCAGTTCTCTCCTCTATGTTGTCTGTGCCACCGCTGCGAGAAATACACCATGTTCAGCGACACTCACGGCGGCAGACCGCGACGATTCAATGCACTATCCGGAAAAGTCCCTGCGGGCTCCAGCCGCCGCGCTGCTCCTCCCTGAATTTGTGGTCAAAACGCTCATTTGCCTCCACTCAGTTGCGCGTCGGTGCTCTTCCAAGACGACGCACCGACCCCCGTATTCGACCTCTCCGCGCATGTCCCCTCTGACGCACGCCTGGATCCTGAGCTTGGATCTCGGTCTTCCACGTCCTTGTGCTCTAGCTAGAATCCATCGTCGGGCGACAGCCTTTCGGACGTATAGCACCCTACGGAGTTCTCGCTTCCCGCCAATCTCTCGCCTTCCAGAGATGACGCCAAGTTATCGCCAACCCCGAGCGCGGTGTTGAGTACGTTCAGCGCGTTTTCGCTGACCGGCCCGTCCATGGTCGAGCTTGTGCTGCCCGCGTCTCGGTCTATGACTTGCCCTCTCAATTTCTCGCCCTTCTCGTCTGTCGCACTCACTTTCCCTGTCGCGTCCCGCGGAACCTCTCAATACAATTCCCGTTCGAAAGAAGAGGAGCCTGCCTGTCAAGTCAAGTGTACGCATCAAGGTCGGAGGCCCATGCCTGTTTGTGGCGACGATGAGACTATCAGACGATCCGTAGCTATTGCGGCAAGAACATATATTGGCGGATAGAACGGGCGATACTGTGCTCGTGAAAACGTTAATCTATTGTAGCTTCTACCGATATTTGGTGCCTCTGCGTGACACGCAAGGCTAGTATGCGCAACATGTTGTCAAAGAACTATGGCTAACAAAAAAGACAGCTCGTATCTGAAGGATACTTGGATAGATTGTCCAAGAAATGGAGGAATACTTAAATAAGTTGTCCAAGGAATGGAGGAATACGTTGTCCAAGGAATGGGGGGCTGAATCAGCATAAATAACAAGACATCTTCTCAGCCTGCTGGGCTCAAGGGATCGTCGGTCGCGGGTATAGGGTACAGGGGAGCGAGTGGTGGGCTGTGTTCTAGTGCGGTCAAAGCTAGTCTGCCTGATTCTCCAGTGCTGTATCGATGTCCAGTCTCCATGTACTGATCCCGCTTGGATGGGTGGGAGGTGCGTTGGACCACATGACGTGTCGCCGAGAGTTCCACCTGTCTCAATACATGTGAGCCTCGTGTACGGAACGTATGACGAACCGACGGACATAGAAAACAAAGAATTGACGTAGACTGATGGCATGCGACTCGTTCGTCAGAGCGGGGACCGTGCAGTATAGCGACAAGGCTCACGTGTGCTTGCTGGAACGTAGAAGAGCAGGAACCATAACGTGTTGTGTGGATAGTCCACTAGAAACTGTATATCATGTATCATGAGCCTTGCACTCGATCAAACCTCGATGTAGACACTGACAAGAATAAAACCTATGATTTGCGTTAAGCTAAACATGGATAGCTCAGTTATCGCAGTCGCTGGAACAGGTGAATGACACTCACGAGGTCAGCATTCCACGAGTGAGTGCATAGTTGACCAACTTCGTAACCATGCTATCGGACCTAGAGTGACGTCTATTGTCAGTCGCCGGCTCACGCGCAATGCAAGCTAGGCTCTCAGACGACGTACTGTCTATGACCTGTCTTAGAGTCGTGGAGATGATAGCATAACCATGTGGTAATGTAAATGTCGACGATCGCTGCGGATGCGGGGCGAATAGCTCCCGCTAACTTCGGGACCAATAAGACAAACTTCAGGATGACAGTTCATGAGCGTACTTTGGCATTTGCGAATGCGTCGAATAAGTTGTGCGATAGTTGACTTTGTGGACCACCAGAGAAAGTCAGCATACACCTCATGTAGGACAGATGAACGATCAACGTACACTTGAATGATAGCCACTACATAAGATCGGTCAGACAGAGCATTTTATGCGAATGGAAATGATGATACATGCCTAGGCCTGAAGCTACGAATGTTACTTAGTTTGGTGGAGATTCACAGGGGTAATGCAACATACCATATGATCCGCAAGCCAAGAACAACTGCCGTAGTTGATCAGCCACCCGTTGGTGCCATGAGTGAATGTAGCGCGACGTACTGCGGCGACCATGAAGAATGGCACGTGTTGATGGTGATCTGATTGCTTTAGGACTGGGATGCAGACGTTAGCTTCTCGAGTGGTATTGAGTAGTATGTATGGGCCACTCTTACATCTCCATATGGAGTGCAAATAGCAGCTCATCGGGGATTAGCATGTACCGCACCACTGAGCTAGTCGACTTACCACTGCACGATAAAGATGGTGGAACACTACATAGAATATGAGGTCGCCAAATGGTCACAGTGACACTTGCGGACGCCAGACTTACGGATGTCACAAAGTCACCCTGATCACTGGTTAGCTGAGGTCGTTGATAGCCCATGCGGACTCACCGGTAAAATTCTGAGTGTATTCACAAGTGAGGGATATTGACCAATATACGACGTGCAAGAACTCACGCTGGTAGCTTTTCCACAAGCATGACGGGAGCACCGTGATCGAGGATAATAAGACCCCAACCGCACTGACAGAAGATGTATAAGCATTGCGCGCTGCGCGACAGAACACTTACAGCTATGTCTACTATAGTCTTTCCCGTGTCCAAAATCCTGAGCCCGAGTCGAAGAACACAAGTGTCAGTATATGTATTAAATCACGTTTATAACCTGCTGACCAGAGAAGTATAACCTGTAGTATATCAATCAGTATGTCACCGTTCACGGAGCCTGAAGGGTATAGCGATCACGACGTACAAGGGTTGCGATATACCTAGGTTCACGTGGCGCGTAGTAGTAATGAGTCAAGTAATACATGACCTGTCCACAAGTGAATCCGTAAAACCTATGTTACTCAACCTAGTCAGCTAGCCTGCCAGTGAATGTTACATAGCGATGCGATGGCACTCACATCACGGAGAATAATCCCACAAGAAAGAGACAACCAAGGGTGCCGTCGAGCGCGGCCTCGAGGACTTTGCCGATGCCAGTGGGCTCGGACATGGGTAAGCCGAACATGGGTGAGACTCTACTAGCTTCTGGAGATTGTGGGCCTCGGTATCCACACGGTAGCTAACAGCATTTGTCGAGATACACATTCTTTTATATGTTGCTGTATGTTGAATAGGGCCACTGGGGCGATACGAAAATGGAAGCATTAGTAGGACAGGTATGTTCACACCACGACACACCAGCGGTGACTCGGAGTCGGATGAACACGGCTCCACGGATTCTGAAGACGAGGATAGTTGGGATCGCTAGCTCTAAGTGATTGTCTAGATGGTTGAAAGCCTGAGGATTAGTGGCTAACCGAGACACACACGACTCGGATGTCTAGACGTAGATCCGAGTCGGTTAGTACTACTATTGTAATGGGATCAACGCCGCACCGGCGTTTGGCTCACCTCATCAGCATTGGTCAGATAGCGCGGTTGCCATGAAGACACTGTTCGGATCCCGTAATAGTTGCCAGTGCCCATCGAGATTCAGCGGTAGCATGCTGCCGATGACTGCTGGCAAGGAGCTACTAGATGAATGGAACCATGAGAAAGACATCACGACGACATACGTCCGAGTCCAATGCCACCGCGGCAGTCCCATGCATGAGATCATCGCCGCGCGCGGCCTACAAGCTCCGGCCGGAAGACAATGAAATGATTGAGGCCATCCTCCTCCCACTTCCCTACCCTATCTCGATTGCACTGAACAATGAAGCTACTGCCTTAAGTGAGATGGACTAGGCATCCAAACCCGGACACCGCGACGGGTCAGACTGCGTCACTGCGAGACTTAGCTGTGGACACCTTAGGAAGAGACTGCAATCCATCATGAAGTCCTCCGAAGACACTGGCACAGTGTCTCCGTTAGATAGGCTTCCCTTCCAAATGCATGTGCGAAGGGTCGGTCTCGTCGGTGCTTCGACAAGGCCGTTCCGGAGCCAGAAAGTAAGCCATTAGATATTCCTCCCTCTGTATATGAAACACTACATGAATGGGGGGACGGACATAAGTAATGAAGGGACTCGCCGTGCAGGACGGCTGCGAACCTTGGCAGCAACGCTGATTGCCCCGGTTTTGCGTGCCGCGTAGGAGCGGGATCATGCGCTTAAACTCTATGTCCCTATAGGAGAATGTGGAGCACACACAGGATTATCTGAGCAAGATGTGACTCGACTAGTGAGCCGGTAAAACCGATCACTGAATACACTGAAGGTCCATCGGACATGCACGTTCAAGCACTACTGGCAAGCTGAGGGATAGCATTCACGCCTTGTGATGACCCAAAGGTCACCCGGCCGTCACCGACAATTGTCTTAGGCCTCCATGAAGCATGTTCCAGCTAGAGTTGACGGACGCGAGGGCCTAGGTATTCTGCCGCTGCGATAGAAGGCGGTCGGCGCGTAGAAATTTAAGAGTGCAGCAAACAAAGACATGCCTTCGGGAAGAATATGATTTCATCGACGTCCGTGACACGAACGAACGGCTCTCGAGCGGGATGTCGGCGCTCCATGTTCCCCGGCTCTCCGAGCTTGTTGGGACTAGCGTGCTGTTTGGCGAAGCAGCAGTCCGCCGGCCATTCCACCTAATAGCTTTCTCAGCAGACTGCGTATGGGAGAAATTGGGATCAAACGCACATCGCCAGAAGTGAGTTTACATAGACTGCATCGCGCGTTGAGTGAGACTTCGCGGAGAAGTGCAGCAATTACTCACGTGTACTCGCAGGTATATAGAAGATCATCGACCACAACGTCTTATTTTTCTCATCCACGAGGAACTAGATCATGAGATTTGAGTACACGGTGCAACGCGTGTGATCATGCACACTGACGAGAGCAAAAGCCATGACCTGTGCAACCCTAGCGCGACTGCATTATCAGAATATGACGCGAAGACCGAATCACATTTCCTACTCACGACGTGCATATACCTCGAGTGATTGAATAGTTTATCAGCTTAGCAATCTTGCTGTCAGACCTGCAGAGAGCGTCGTAAGAGGAAGCATGGAACTATGTCCGAGGCTGTCTGTACACGCACTCTGTGTGGCCCGTTTTCGCGTCCTGCAAGTGGTAGCATAGCCATACAGTGATATAGATGTCCACGATTGCAGCCAGCCCGGGACGCAGTGCGCCCGCTATCTGAGAAAGTATTGTCACTGACCAATGAGTGCCGATATGCACACTCAACAGACCTCTGCTTTCGAGTAAGCATCGTCAATGCTATTTGCAGCGTGGCTATGAGCGCGGGCGATTAGTCACTCTGCTAGCGCACAGTCGCAAACATATACTCACATCTGGACAGCGCCAACTTCATGGTGATGTATGAATAAGATACGTAAACAATACAAGATGTATGCGCGTACTCAAGCCCGCAGCTATGGTTCAATCAACTGTTCAGCTACATGTCACGAGCATTACCCATGGGACGTACCAAGTGACCCCAACGCGAGAAGCAGCTGCACGAGAGTTCATGAGCAATCAAATGTCAAACAACGTCGGGTGACGTCACGGTACCGGCAGGAACATGAAGAGTGGCCAGTGCTTGTTCCGCTGCGATCGTTGGAGGACTTTGGTGCATCAGCGGCGTGTAGGAACACCGGCCATAAAGCAACTTACACCTCCATATCGTGTGTAAGTAGCAGCTGGCGTAGTTGTGAGACATGATATTGAACCTCGAGTCTTATGTAATGATAGTCACCATTGGACGATGAATATAGTAGAACACTGCGTGAATAGGTTAGACGGCGCGATTGTTGCAAGGAGAACATAGTCCCATACCGAGACTACAAATTCAGCCTGCCATGCTTCCAATAAGTAACGGACTGCGCATTGATAATGGGAGTCAAAGAGACGTACAGGTACAATGCTGCATCAATAATCAGTGAATGGCATCGAACTTGGTGTGTAGTTCAATCACTTACCCCGGTAACCTCTCCGCGAGGGCCAACGCATCACCGTGGTCGAAGATCAAAAGGTCCCAACCACACTGAAGCGCCATCAGAGATAAGATGAACGTGGCGGGGCAAGACACCTACGATCGTGTCTACTATGGTTTTCCCCGTGTCCAATATCCTGCAGGAACTCAGTATGAGACTTTGAGTAGGATAAGACCGGCAGTGCGTACCAGATTAGAATAACCTATGCCCGACATGCAGGAAGATGTTAGCGTTCGGATTATATACAAAGCGAGCAGGGCGTACAGTAGTCTTAATGTATGTGTGGTCGCCCGTCTCAGAAGCAAAGTAGTGAGTCAGATAGTGCATCACCTGGCCGCAGGTGCAGCCGTACAGCCTGCACAGTGCAATCAGTGTTGTCATGTACACACAGCGAAAATTAGCAACCGGCTAACGTACATCAGGGAGAAGAACCCGACAAGGAAAATGCAGCCCAGACTGCCGTCGAGCGCGTCATCGAAGGTGGCCATCGTCACCGGCGAGGGTAAGCGATAGAGCCAGGAGTGTTCAAGTTAGTGGGCAATTAGGGATTTGCGTGACGACCGACGTGCGCGCCGTGGCGGGAAAAGGAGCGTTCAATATATGCCTGCATTTTGAGGGCAAGACGATTCACAAGGAGCATGTCAAGCGGTTCGCACAGCGTCCCACCTGGACACAAAGCGGCGATCCTAATGACGGTGTGTTTGTGGCCCGGATGCCGGGAACGTCTGATGTGTGGAATAACATCATTGCTTAGGGCTCACCATTGCGTGAGGATAGTAGTAACGCGCATCGAGTCTGTCTGGAATGGGGGCCACCGCGAGTGCGACTTCCGGGACCCGAAACATCATTTGCAGGACACTCGAACATTGACTTCTTCAATTCCACGGTCGTCGTGTGTCTGACTATGCTCAATAAGTCAGACAGGCATGAATGGATGGCCAGGATGAATTGGCGTACCTGTATTTCGGAGAAACAGACACTCACAGCCCTAGATCTCAGCATACCAGGTACGAACCAGTCCGGAAGCAAGGTGATGAATTATTCTCGGGTGCGTTGACGATATGTGGATTCGGCCACCTCCTGGAGGATGTGACGCAGCAGGGCACAGCCTTGCGCACCAGCGCCGTGCTGGCACTGTAACACATTGACATCGACATCGACTGGGACATGCCCGTTGGAGAACAGCATCTTTCGTGCCGTTGCTGATTATTCGCCTCTATGCTGACTTCCCAGCGATGAAACTATGATAGTTCACCTCGGCAGTCGGTCGATGCACTGAACACTGACGAAGTGGCACTCACCGACACCTTTTATGTGCAAGTCTCCAGGCCTTCACGCCGTACCCGCAGATTGAGTATGCACAATTTGCTGTGGTCGCAATCCGTCATGTCCATGGCAACCTGCCACGTAGAGCATATCGACCGAGAACATGAACCACGCCAACTGAAGATGATTGCGCACAGCAATCTTGTTCGTCAACATTGTTCGTCAACACGATGTGGCCGCACTGAGTGGGAAATGGACCGGCAATCTCCGGGAGGAGCCCTTGGTACCCCGGGGGCTCGGAAGCTCGTACTTACTATGTGCAGGCTGCCAGTAAAGCTGTAAGAAAATATCTACAAACACAAACTACGTACCTACGACACCCGTTCTATGTATCGAGCAGCCTTACAAGTTGATGACCCACTCGTGACTGATTCGCATTCTATTCGATGACCTTCGTCCCACAATCCTGCTCATCCGCATCCCACCGCGCGTCGATGCGGGCAAGCTCCGCGCGCGCGACGCCGCGCACTGCCTCGCCCCGGCGGTTGCGGTAGAAGACGACCGGCTCGTCGTCGTCGACGTACACGCACTGCGTGAATGAGCGGTAGAGCGCGTAAAACGTGTTCTGCGCGGGCGTCAGTTCCCGGGAGGGGCGGGTGCGGGTTGCGAGGAGGCTCACGGTAGAGTCGTAGTTGTAGTGGTCCTTCAGGACGGCGCGCACGCGCTTGGTGATCTCGGGCTGGTTGTCTGCTCGCGGGCACGTCAGCAGTGCGCAGGGCAGAGGACGGGGGTGGACGCACAGAAGGGCGCATACGAGAAGAAGTGGTGCGCAACGTGGTCGTGGGAGACCTGCGTAGTGCTGTGTGAGGGAGGGAGGAGATACGGTACGAGCACACGCACATTGTGCAGGAAGAAGCGGCCCGCCCAGCCGAGCAGGGGCCGGTCGACCGTCGCTGCGGCGCCGCGCACCCAGGACCACGCGCCCGCGCGATAGTGTGGGATCGTCGGGTCAGAGTGGTGCAAGAAGGTGAGCATCACTGCGTGGAGAGGCGCGGATAGTCAGTGGGGGTGGATGCAGAGATGGGGGTACACACACCGATCCTGGGGTCGGGATGTTGAGGTACGGGCGGTCAGGGAGAGGGTGGGGACAAGGGGTGGTCCGGACGTACCAGTGGTTGCACAGCTAGGTTGTGGTGAGAAGGGAGGATTAGTGTAGAGGGAAGGATCTTACCACGAAGGGGATGAAGTAGTACATGAAGACGGCCTTCCAGCTGTAAAACAGCGCTACCCGGTACAGGACATAGCCCATCCCGAGCAGACCCATATCGGAGAGGAAGATACCTAGCCCTGCAACGGCACGTTCGCCGGTGAGATATTCAAAGCAGTGCCAAAATCAGGGGGACACGCACGCTGGTCCTCTCGGAAGATCTGTGAGTACGGCGAGAAGTGGTTCGTGCCCTTGGGGTATCGCTTCGAGCCCATCACGTTCAATCTGCAAAGTCACCGCCGTCACCATCCCCGTCCACGCCGCGAACGCCCCATCATTCTACGCACGAGATGTAAAGCCACCACCCGCTGGGGCAACGATCAGCCACGGCATATATGGGAGGAGGGGAGGCAGACATACGCGCATTGCATGACGAGCATCCGTGCGACGGTCAAAATCGGTGTCTCGTCGAACACCTCGAGGTAGTCCGCGGTGCGCGCGCGCTCCTTCGGCGGCAGCGCGGGGTAGTCGCTGCGCTCGTACGGCACGTAGTTCTCGTCGCGCTCGATGGAGGCGACCGTCCGCTGTGCATCGTGAGAGTGAGCGGGGGCTTGGAGAGGGGAAAGGACTCACGTGATGCGCGTTGTGGCTGGCTTTCCAGGCGAAGAAGGGGGCCATGATAGCCTGCGCCGGACGGTGAGTGAGACGTGGTTGAAAATGAGTATGCGTGTGGTGGCGTACCGCGTGGAAGAAGTAGCCCAGGGTGTCGTTCACGTATCGGTTATCGAAGAGTGTCTGGTGGCCGAGCTACCGTGTACGGCGTGAGCGGAACGGGAACGAGAGCGCGCGCGCGTGACGTACTTCGTGGGCTGTACAGTTCGTGTGTGTCAGGTTTCGTAGGTTGGCGGGGGAAGGAGGAAGACGAACCAATGCAGAAGAAGCTCGCGAACGAGAGTCCTTGGAAAAACCAGTACGCGAGCCAGAGCGCCGCACGTGCGCTTTTCAACTGCCACGCCGCACTCAGGGGCATGTTGGCGAGGATCTTCTCAATATGGAAGCCGTAGTAGAAGATAGCTGCGCAGCAGGCGATGTCCCTGACGCAATAGTAGGTGGACAGCCATACATTTTTGCGGAGGAGGTGCTTCGGGACGGCGGCGTGGATCTCTTTGAGGGTGATGGTAGGCGGAACGAAGGGCTTTCCGATCCTAGCTGAAGTGAGCGATGACGGGACTAATGAAGGAGCCGTGAGGTGCGTACCGAGCTTTGTATTCGGGGCCGTCCTCAAACATGGTGGAACGCTGGCGTGATCGGGGTGCCGACGAAGGGGAGGAGAGGGGGTACCGGAGCGTGGAGATGAGTTCGGTTTAAGTACGAGAGCGGGGTCGGCTTGATTAAGGGCTCTCCGGGCCTATCTGCTCTGGCGACCTGTCTACTGGGCCGTCGGAGGCAGGCGATGCCTGAGAGGGCTTGACTGACCCCGGATCGAACACGGGCGTGGCCAGATGGCGCCCACCTTCGCGAAGGGTGCTCTCCGAAGAAGGATCAGATGGCGGACCACTCGCCGTTCATTGACGTTAGACTTTGCGGGAAAATGAGCAGCTGTGGGAAGCGAAGAGGTGCCTAGAGAAGCAGGTGCCATTGAGAACCATTCATGGGGCGAGAATCTCGGAGCGCACGGATGAGGAGAGCTGGCAGATACTCCGCGTTTGCAGGCCCGGGCCGCTGTGCGCTCGTGGTGGCCGGAGGCAGGACACGTTGATACGCACGTAACTAACTGGCGTGGCCTATCCTATCTGGAGTTCGACGTACAACTGTGCATTTCCTTTCGTGCGTGAGAGGCCAGGCAGGTGGGCTCTCATGCGACCGCGCAATGAGCGTTACTGGGGGAGCTATGAATGAATGCAGCTAGCGTGTACGGCAAAGGCAATCACCTTCGATGGAACGCATAATGAATCCTGTGAGAGGGGTTGCGCTGACGAGATCCGCGCGCAGGGTAAGGAGGGGCAGGTGGGAAGGCGAGAGAGCGGACATGAAGCCTCGAGGGAACGTGTCTGGTAAGCGCTGCAATAGTTGCCATAGTAGTCTCTGAACGCTATCACCTCCTGCCAGTCGCACTCTCAGCGTCCGGCCGAGGTATTCGGAACACGAGGTAAAGCCGCATTTAGCCCGTCATCGATCCATCCGTCGCAACGTGTTCCGTCACTCCATCTGTATCGGAAAAGTGCTGCCAGTAAGATTCCAGACTGCGAGACAAGTTGTGGCTGCGGGCACGGGCCAGTGCATGTTGGTTGCATGCAATCACAGTGTAAACCGATGCCTGATAGGGCATGACAATGACGTATGTCAGTCTTTGCTAATCTGTTACGAAGCGTGGAATAAACTTATTCACTGTCTCAAGGGCCCGAGGTACGAGGGCCCCTAGACAAACGTCTATGGACAACTGTAGCCAGGCTGACCACACCCTTCATGCGATGTCGGACAGTCCTCTCCGAGGATCAGACTCGCGTTACATCCAGCCGAGAGGGATGCTAGAGGGACGAGGGGCAGCGGTTTCGGACCTGCGAAAGTCCTCGTCAGGGGGCTTAACCGCTACCCCGCCGTCCGCTCCTCTGGTGCCGTTTAGGCACCTACCATCTAAGCCTTAAGCAGTGAGAGTACCGGCAGGGGACTGTCTCGCACCTGGCTCGCCGCTCAAGTCGACGACGTGCCCGTCACCTCCTCGCGTGCACGCTGCGACGCAGGGGCTTACTGCCTTGACTCACCGCCGGGATGGTGGTAACAAATGGGTTGGGTGGGTGGGAGATGGGGCATCACCTCAACGCTGCCACATCCACGCACTGCCGCCGCACGCCATTTCTGCACGTGCGACGGTTCTTCTCCGGCACCATGCGGTAGGCCGTCCATAGACCACGGTCATCCTTCGCCTAGACTCTGCCCACGTACCAAGCACTTCGACAACTCAAAACGCATGATAACAGGCGTCCTTCCTGTGATTCCCATGCCAGTACTGCTGCCAGCAGCCAGTACTTGTCCCTTTGGCTGACACAGGTTCGGAGTTCGTTCGGCTCAATCGCTCTTCGATGTAGTAATGGATGCCGTATATGCTAGTGCTAGGTTCGCGTCTTCGACACGGCGGAATGACGATGAGTTGCAGATAACACAGAGGGCACATGAAAGACCCATCTAGTTCCTAATCGCATATGTCCAGCCGAAATGAGCACCGTCACGCCCGTTCGCAGGGTATTCGAGTGCAAATGATACGGTCATAGGTCTCTCCTGGTGCCGGAGAGAAGCCACGTCCGCGCAGCTCTGTGACACACCGCACCTAGAATAACTCACCTTCATATATCGATGACACGAGGGGGCATTCATAGTGTCGATGTCATCGCGAAGCACGAAGATCATAGTCATATAACCGCATGAGCGCTTTCGCTCAATTTCGCTCTGCGTCTGTGCGCATCACTATGTCTGCACCACACGGCGTAGACTGCTGGAAGTATGTATCGGGCTGTTTCTGCCCCGTAGCAGGAACTATCTCGTCTGGCATCGGTAACACATAAGGCATGTACTCACTATGGCTTGTCGTGTCGCCTGTTATATACAGGGATGAGATCACCTTGAGGCCGCGCAGCAAGCCGGCATGCAGCGGTGGAAAGGAGCGTTGCGGCGGATCCCTGGCCGTGGGGCGAGCGCCCGACGCGACGCGGGGTCGACGCGGTTGTTGAATTTCGCACGACACGGCTCACGTGTCATTTCCCGTTCCTGCTCCCTCACTGGCACCACCGCAAGCATCCTCCCCCTCGTAACAACCACCTTTACTTCCCGCATCAGCGCGCTCTCTGTGCCACTGCCCCGCCTAGCCAGCCTTCTCCCTGCGTCGTGCCGTCAGAGCAGACCGCCTCGAGCTTGAAGCTTGAGTACTCGGACGCAGAACCCGCCCCCGGATAGCACACAGTATCAAGCATGGCCACTCAGTACGTGCTCTTCTCGTTCCCCACCTCTCGCCTGCGCCTGATTTCCATTATAGCAGCGATGCCGAGGACTGGGACCGCTCCATGAACCTCGACACGCGCAACTCCGTCGCCTTCCCCGCCGACGCGGCAGACACCGGCGAGGAGACCGGCCAGGGAGAGGGTGCCGGCCGGGACAAGCGCACCATCAGCGAGCTCTTGAAGCTGCATGCGGAGAAGGGGAAGGACGTCACGTTCAGTGCGGAGGAGGCGGGTCGGATAGCGGAGGTTCTTGGGCAGTGGGTGAGTATCCTCCATCTCGACTGCTATCCGTCTCCCGCTCTGTGGCCTCATTCGTGAGGTCTTGTTCTCCATGACCGTGGCTGTTGCGTCACGGGCGTGCTTCTCTCGATGTCCCTTCCTACCTTCTCTTGGACGTCCAGCGCCCGTCTATGGGTGTCTGTCGCTACGCCGCGGATCTACGCACACATTCCGTGGCCGATGCCAATCACGCCACGGATAACTGGGAAGTAGGGCGTAATGCATCCTCCTCGCCGGACGGAGCCGTAACATGGTCGCGCAGTATCTCCCGTGTCTTCGCAGATCACAACGAAGCGTCGTGTCTCCCGGTCACTCACTCGAGCTACCTAACTTACAATTCCATGCGAGCACCCATGACTGGCCCTTCTCCCCACTGCTTCCCGTTCGCGCGAACAGAAACTGACCCCGGTTCTCAGATAAACTCCGGCCCGTCACCGTACGAGGGCGAGGACGACTTCTTCTCGCGCTCGCAAGACGACTCCGCGCTAGGGAAGCGCACGCCCTCCGCATCGTACGATGCGGCGGGCCGCCCGAGAGGGCAGAGCGAGAGCGTCATCTCGCAGTCATAACGTACGCGCGTCGGCCCGCGCCCTTTCCCCGCTGGGCGAGGAAGACGGGGGCGCCGGTGAAACCATCTTCGGTGCGTCGTCCTTTGGCCTCTCGGTGGTGTACAGGCTAATCGACCGGTGGCAGGCCCGTCTGCGATATCTCCTACCCGCACTACATATCTACACTTTGCACCACCCTTAGCCCCGCACCGTGCATATTGCATACTTACGACCTATTACGACCCGCGACGACTCGACACGACCGCGCCACGCTCTCCCGCACGCTTTCTGCTTGCTATCTCTAGCACGTATCACGTATCACGTATCGATCTATGCCGCCTCGTCCCGCCCATCTGTATCCCCCTGCCCGACTAGCCGTACTATATATAACCTGTCTTCGCTTTCGATGACGCTAATCGCCTTGCTCGTTCGCTTGTATATAACGTGTTGCTTCGATAGATTGTCCCCGGGCAAGACTCAGACAGACCAGTTGCATATCAATGGGCATTGGAACGGGTTCACAGGAGACACATGCTAGATTGTAGCCGGTGAGAGGGATGTACCTCGTCGAAAGCTGACAGTGACTCCAGCTGACGTACCATGTGCACATCGACAAGGGGTACACCATTTTCGACCTGGGAGAGCCTTGCTTGGAGAGCAAGGGATCCACCCCTCTGCGCGACCACGACCCGCGGCAACTCATGGTGCCAATTATCTCCAAGTTCACCATTCCCATAGGCCTGATCACAAGGCCCTCCGCAAACATGAGGACCGATACTTCGCTGCCACGGCAGCGGTAGGATGCGGTCACCAGCAGAGGCCATCCATAACAACTTCCGTGGGCATTCCTTGATGCAACTGCCCGGTCCCTTGTGCAGCAATGAGCTTCTCGTCCGCGGACCTCGAAGACGGCCCGTTCGCGACAGGGCCTCTCATCCTTATAAACTCACGGCGGTGCTTGGGATACATCGAGGAGCACAGCCATGGTGTCACTCTGTCTTCGCTCGTTATTCACGACCGTGCTTCTAGCCACGGTGCACATCCCCGCATGTCATGCCGTCACCACTGTGTCGGTCAACGCGACTGCTAGCCACGCGATACCTACGACTCTTTGTGAGTATTCAGATGGTCATGATAGGTTAGCACTGATATGCTGGATGGTCCTGCAGATGGTCAAATGTTTGAGGTAAGCTTCTCCTCCCTTCAGTTCGGAAGCCTTCATCATAAACACGTCCCGTGTTCATTGTAGGATATCAATGTGAGTCCTCCGCACATCGTGCTTCTGTAACCCAACGCTAACGTCGATATTCAGCACGTGAGACTCATAGCTACGTATGATTCACTGATGGCCTGACATCGTTGCAGAGCGGTGATGGTGGATTGTATGCGGAATGTGAGTATACTCCCAGTCCCGTCACACTGCGCATATTGATCTCAAACCTGACCGTACCGTGTTCAAGTACTGCAAAACAGGGCCTTCCAGCAGGTCACGCCCGGTAGGCTCATTTGCGTATGAAACAGATAGATAGCCTTTTTATACTCCCCTACCATACACCAGGACAAGTGAGTGCTTTGAATCCCTGGGCCGCGGTCAACGGCGCGACGCTCGAGGTCATCGCCGATACGACCCCAGTGTCCAGTGCACTCCCGAACTCCCTGCAAGTTTCTATACCCTCGGGCGCATCTGGCGCCGTGGGCGTCAGCAACTCCGGCTACTGGGGTGCGTGGCATATAACCACTTCACCTGGAGATCGCGGCACGCTTGCTGAAGATGGCAGAGCAGGCATCAAGGTGGACGCTTCATGGACGTACAAAGCGTCGCTGTACTACCGCTTCCCATCTGCGTCGTCGTACTCGGGCAAGCTCACCGTCGGGCTCCAGTCGTCCTCGGGCGAGACGCTCGCGTCGAACTCGGCGACGATTGATGGCTCGCAGACGGAGTGGGCCCACGTCTTCCTGACGCTGAGGCCCTCCAGCTCTGCGGCGGACACGGACAACACCTTCGTCGTCACGCTGGACGGCGCCGAGGCTGCCGGCGAGACGATCAATTTCGCGTTGTTCTCGCTCTTCCCGCCGACGTATAAAGGCAGGGAGAACGGGATGCGCATTGATATCGCTGAGGTGAGCGCTCAAGGGAATTTCGCTTGCGTCGAGGAGCATGCTGAGGTACGCGTATAGACGCTAGCAGCGATGAAGCCTACGTTCTTCCGTTTCCCGGGCGGAAATAACCTTGTGCGTATATTTTCGATCTCGTTTCTGCGGCGCGATAGCACACTGATGTACCCGCTTGTAGGAGGTACGCATCTCGCTTGCGTACGGTCCATGGTTCTGGTGCGACACATAGAGCAGGGGCAATCCTTCAGTACACGGTGGCAGTGGAACGCGACCGTTGGCCCTCTTGTAGACAGACCTGGGCGTGTGGGCGACTGGGGATATGTGAACACTGAGTGCGTTCGGTTTCTCGTGTTGCATAACGTTCGTCCGCTTAGGATGGCTTTGCAGTGGCCTTGGTCTCCTCGAGTACCTTCTGTTCTTCGAGGACGTTGGGATGCAGCCTATCATGGCGGTCTGGGCAGGTACGTGGATCAAAGGGTGGTTTGATCTGCGTCGAACCTGACAACGTATCTCTCAGGTTACTCCCTCAATGGCGAGAGCGAGCCGGAGGATGCTCTTGAGCCATTCATCCAGCAGGCCATCGATCAGGTTTGCGTTTATCAGCTTAATAGGAGTTTTGGCACTGAACTGGTCTCCGCGCAGATAAACTTCGTCGTTGGAGACCCGCTCACGAGCGACGCTGGTATGTTTCCACCACGCTGACTACATCAATGGGGTGCTAAAGGTCAAGTAGCTGCCTTGCGCGCATTCTTGGGCCACCCGGAGCCGTTCTACCTCAAATATGTGGAGATCGGGAACGAGGTAAGGACTGATCAAGGAAACACAGACCCTGGTTTTCTTAACTGACTCACGTTCGTGCCAGGACTTCGTCGCGTCCTCATCGTAAGTAATTCCGCAAACATGTTCTGTGGCGTCTCACTGACAGTTGCACCTTAGCTACGCTTATAGGTGGCCGGCGTTCTACGGTAATCTAACGGCGGCATTCCCCGACTTGAGTGTGTCGGCATGTTCATCTGCCATAGCTGAGGCTGAGACGGAGCTGTCCTAGCCTTCATCGCGACTACCTATCCATCCAACCCCGTCATTTACCCTACTCCGCCGCACTACGACGTCCACGTCTATCAGACACCCGGAATGCACCACATCAATTACAGTGGGTCACGCTAACATTCTACAAACGCAGAGTGGTTCATTGAGAACGCCTTCTACTATGACAGCTTCGAGGTACGTGATGACAGCTACAACTGTGTACTGGGTACCTTACCTTTATGTGCAGCGAGACGGTACAACCTACTTTGAGGTAGGCAGACGGACGAAAGTATGACATGCATGGTGTCTCAGCGAAATGTGTTTGGTAGGGCGAGTATGCGGCGATGTCCACGGCAGAGGGGCGGCTCTTGTACCCGACGATGCAAAGCTCTACCGCCGAAGCTGCCTTCATGACTGGCCTAGAGCGAAACAGCGACATTGTCTTTGCAGCTTCCTATGCGCCTCTCCTTCAGGTATGTGGATGTCGAAGTGAGCTCTACAATTCATGACACTAATTGTGTCTATTTGCCGCAGCTCGTCAATGATTCACAATGGGTCAGTAATTGAGCTTCTCGGTGGTCCTGCTTGTGCTAACCGACGATGTTCAGACGCCCGACCTGGTCAGCTATGAGTAGGCATCCATTACGGAGTCTCACCACGATGCGTACTCACGGCGTACCTAGCGCAGGCACTGTATATCCCTCTACGAGCTACTACGTGCAGCAGGTATGTGATTGTCACTACTATCATAGGCCGTGTTCACATTCATTGGCAGCTGTTTGCTGTGAACCTTGGTGATGAATATATACCAAGCACGCTACCCACCGAGAACGGTGCCCTTTACTGGTCCATCACGCGCAGCTCTCTCTCAAGCGACGTCTACATCAAGGCGAGCACTACTTCCGTTTTTGTTTCCCTCCCCGTCCTGACAGGGCTGTGACCCGTCACCGTAGATTGTCAACCCCACTTCGGGCGATGAGGATGTTGAGTTTGACTTGGCCTTCAGCAATGTGGCTAGCTCCGGAACCTTGCAACTATTGCACGGCGCGCAGACCGACAGCAACACGCCGACGACACCGGGCCTGGTCACGCCACAGACGAGCACGATCACGACAGGGAAGACGTTTAACTACACTGCACCGAGCTACAGTGTTGGCGTCATCACCGTGACTGCCAGCTGATTTCCTCGTAGAGCTAGGGTGCTGCATGTATTAGGCAGGAAGATACAATGGTATGTGGTGCAGTGTATGTGTCCTGCTTGCACTAGTCCCATGTCGAGATCGCCGCTCCGTCGTCGTCGTCATCCTTCGCCACATACCCGAGGCTTAGCTCTATGGCAGGCAGGTAGTGCCAGTGGTGGAGCTCCCACATATCGCCCATTTTGACTCACAACAGTCAAAAATGAGACCCAGATTTAATGTTTGCCCTGCACTGGCTTTTGGGGAGTGAAGTCATTGGAGGTATCCTGGGGTGCCTTGCAGAGAAATGGGTGAGGAGAATATTTTTATGCCCATGCTATCTGTCCATGAGTGTGCAACTCTAGAGGGGAGAGCAAACAACATACTTGAGCCCAACCTTCATGGCTTGGCTGAAAGTACTGGCAGCATCAAGAAAACCCCCCTTTCAGAATATGTCTCATTAGAAGCCTGCTACCTGTGCTCTGCACAGAAGAAAGCATCTGACATCTGGAAATCCATCAGTAAGTTGTCCCCGCGTCTAATACAGCCTAACGTGCCTCGACGGGCTAATTGTGTCCTAACTCGCCTATCTAGCTGACACATTGCATCTGTTCTTGCCTTATGTACGACTCGCAAGTGGTTTGATATGAACTAATACTATTGCATCTACTTGAACAAGTGCTGATGGGCATGATGATCAACCCGATTATTGATATAGTAAGCTGCAAATGTGTCCAATGAAAATGTCCAGAGTAAGTTCATGAATGAATTGAGGGATGCAGGTGATGGCGGTGGCGACACATCCTTGACCTCCCCTCTCACCACCTCTCGTTGCATTTGGTACTTGGCGCGCACAAAAGCCTCATAGGCCGCCCTGGCTACTGCTTTGCGACAAGCACTGCATCCATGCAGCCGTCTCACATCCCACACACACGTCTTCACCGTCTTCGGAGCGAATTGATGAATTTGCTCGCGCACGTAATCTAGTACACGGTCGCCTCTTCCTTTGTACGTGCAGATCCTCTTGGAATGCCCATCCTTGCCACTCATTGTCAGTGCGGCCTCTTCGCACGTGTTGCAGTGATGTTGTCGATGTGTCGCGGGCTCGTCTCACAGATGTACAATATCTGTACCTGCAATGTCAGAGTCTCTGAGTCCGCCTACATGCGAGACACTCACTGTGATCCACCTAGTGCAGTGTGTTGCTATGCACGCCTGGGCCGCCTAGGCAAGCCGGAATCACCTAGGTGAGAGAGCACAAACCGGTTAGCAGCAGACACCGTCAGATGGCGCGCTTGCCGAATGGTGCATCCACACATTGAGGGTTGGGCTTCGATCAAGTTGATGGTGCAGGTGCGTTGGGCGTCACACTAGTTGAAGGTGCAGTTCTATAGCAGTAAGTCATGCAGCCGCGCGCACACGTACGGTTGGGCGGACAGGGCACGGCATGATCTACAGGTACGGTAGAGACAAGTCACCCGCATCGATGAGCAAGAACATCAGTGCACGTTCACGAGGGTTAAGCAACATGTACCAAGGACAGAGCGACATGCAGTGTGGAGTACATTGCCTACATACGCCTCCTAGCATGCATCTGTCGCCTTGCCTGCGTCCATCACCTGCATCAGCAGGCCAGAGAGACCTGGGATGTGAGCACCAGGCATGCCACTGGTGTCGACAGCATCAAATTTGGGATGGTTTCACACGGTTCATGGCGTGCATGCTGAGTGAGGCTGAGTGTCGTTGTGGACTTAGCAGCTTGCTGTTGAAGGAGTGAGAAGGAGTGGCGGTGAGGGCGGTGAACAAACCTAGAGGGATGCTGCTAGAGGGAGGGACCCGTTAGGCACACGGGAGATAGCAGGAAGGAACGATACATTAGAGGGTGTCCAAGCCCAGTATATATACATGTGTGAGAGCCATCATGTGATAGTACAGTAAGTGTATCACCTGATGGTCGAGTCATGCTGAGTCATTATCGTAACCTACGTGAGTAAGCGTTAGTAAGACGGAAGCCGGAACCCTGGGTTAACGGTACAATCACATGCAAGGAGCGTAGGCCCGGTGGAGGCCGGAGGTCCGAGTAAGTCCGGAAGTCCGAAGAGAGTCCGTAATCTAATCTACTGAGATCAGGACGAGAGATAACGAGTCCTGTAGATAAGATAAGAGCGAAAAAGGACGTAATCTAATCTACTGAGATCAGGACGAGAGATAACGAGTCCTGTAGATAAGATAAGAGCAAAAAGGAAGGTATGCGTACAGTACAGTACATAGCGTTGTGATGCTTGGAAGTGGGGTGCTTCCGCGCGGTGTGTTCGTGTGAGGGGGTGTTCCGAAGTGCTTCTTGGTAGGAGTTGAGTGGGTGATATGGGATGGGATGAGCTGGCAGGGCCAGGGTGGGGTACACACTCGCAACCTCCTCCCCTTGCTCGTCTCTCCTCGTCATCTTACCCCTCGTCTCGTGGTTGTGGTCTGTCTCGTGTTCGTTCTGCTGTCGCTGTTGGACTTCGTTCCACTGTTGCCGTCTGACTTTGTTCCGCTGTCACTGTTCGACTTTGTTCCGCTCACGTTCTGACTTTGTTCCGCTGTCGCCGTTTGACCTTGTTCCGCTGTCTTGTACTCGTATCACCCTCGTATTTGCAGTCGCCCTTGTGTTCGCAATCACCCTCTTGTTCGCAGTTCGCAGTTCTCAATTCGATATTCTCAGGTCTCGCAGGTTCGACTTCGCAAGTCACCAGTGTTGGTGCTGGTGAGAGTCTTCCAAGCTCTTTGAATCCAGAGTAAAGAGTGGGCCTTTGGGGCCCGAGTCTAGATTCTGAGAGGGAGGGAACTAAGGTATGTACAGGCATGTTGCCACGTAAAAAGGGAGTGGCTGACTAAGAGTCAGGAGTTACCATAAATAGTAATCAGAGCGAAACCAGTCAAAGTCCATTAAGTATAGTAAGAGAAAAGCAGAGGGAACATGTCCTGAAACAAAAGAGAGTGGAAGGAAACAAGAGCAGAGGGAACAAGAGCGGAAGGTAAGAAAGCGGAAGGGAATGTGGAACCTCAAGTTGAAAGGGGCACATACTGCAGGAATCCGGGCTCAGGCGGGGAGTACCCCCCACAGCGTTGCAGAACACAAGATAAGTCCATATCAGGCAAGCCTGATAAGATAACACCTGAAATGGTAGAAGTTCAACACTCCCACTTGTTCAAGACACTATGACCATGCCAGTTGTCGTTCGAAGCTTCTCTATTCCAGAGAGTGGAACATTCTTGGTCAACGCATCTGCAAGCTGGTCTTCACTCGCAACAAAGAAGATGTTGGTTTCACCCTTCTCGTAGAATTCACGTATGAAGTGGTACCAAATTTCAATGTGTTTTGTGTGGTGGTCCACGGCAGGATTAACTGCAAGGAAAATGCTTCCTTGATTGTCCAGACACAAGGGAGTGGGAGCGGTCATGTTGTCACCGAGCTCCTGTCCGAAGTTCCGAAGCCAAGCCATTTGACGTGTCCGAGGCGGCTTTGTACTCTGCTTCAGTAGAAGAGAGGGAAACTGTGGGTTGGCATCTGGAAACCCAAGAAACAACATAATTGGCCATAAGGAATAAACAGCTGCTTGTGGAGTGCCTATCATCATGGTCTTCAGCCCAGTCCGAGTCCAAATAGGCAATTAACCCAGAGTTGGAAGCACCGTCGTAGCAAAGTGTGTAGTCTTTTGTTCCCCTTAGGTAGCGCAAGACATATTGAGTGAGGCGCAGGTGTTGCTTCGACAGGTTCGAGGCAAACTTGGTGAGTCTTGTTACGGACAAAGCGAGATCAGGCCTAGTACCGAGCATAGCATACATGATGCTACCAATGATACTCTGGTACTGAGTGCGGAACACGTCAGTTGCAGTCTCCGTACTTTTCTCCAAAACTGAACCAGCAGGTAGAGGTGTCTTAGCAGGCTTGCTGTTAGATATTTGGAACCTCTCCAAAATGGTCTGAACGTATTCAGATTGATCAACTAAGATCTGTTGCTTTTCATGATCACGACAGATTCTAAGTCCTAGAAAACACTCTACTGGTCCAAGATTGGTCATCTGGTACTCCTGCTTGAGGTGAGTCTTGACTTGCTCGATGAATGACTTGGAATCACCGATGAGCAGCAGGTCGTCGACGTATAGTACGACATAGCAGGTGTGACCGTTGGCAGTGCTAAAGTAAACGTAGACACTGGCATCCGAGTAGGTCTGGGCGAAACCCTGGTCCAAAAGGGATTTGTGGATCTTAGTGTTCCATTGATGAGACACTTGCTTAAGACCATAGATGGCCTTTTTGAGGAGGCAGACCCAATCCTCCTTGCCTGTAACTACCCAGCCTTCGGGCTGTTCCATGTAGATTTCCTCTCCGAGTTCACTGTTGAGGAAAGCTGTCTTGACATCCATGGAGTCCATCTCCCAGTCTTTGAGCGTGGCATGCACAAACATATATCGAAGTGATTCAAAACGAGCGACTGGAGAGAATGTCTCATGGTAGTCTTCACCCCAGACTTGGGTGAAGCCTTTTGCTACTAGCCTAGCCTTGTACTGGCCATTGTGCTTTCATGCGTATACCCATCTGTTCTTGACAACCTTGCGGTTCTTGGGATGGGGAACCAAGACCCAGGTGCCGTTCTGCTCATGAGACTTCATCTCAGAGCCTTCAGCGGTGTGCCAGTGGTCCCACTCAGGGGATTTCTTTGCGTCTGAACGTGAGGTAGGAACCGACTCAGAGTCATTGGCTTCCTTGAGAGCCTGCAATATCATAAACACTTCGGTGCACTGATCTCCATGAGCATCAGGCTTCAGCTCGCCTGTCAATGTGAGCCGGAGGCTCATCACCATAAACATTGTCCTTATTCCTGTTCGGGTTCCTCCCAGCATTCTCACGTCGAGGACGGGAATATTCAGGCTGAGGAGGTGGAATGGGATCAGGACATTGTGCAGGTTCTGGAAGTTGTCGGTCAGGTTCTCCCACTGGTTCTGGTTTGTCAATGTCTTGAACATCGTCACTCTCTACCAGTAGAGGAAATGGTATATCGATCTGTTCCTCGTCATCATCCTCAGAATCAGAGTCTACAGGATCGAATAGTGGCAGTCCCAGAGTCTTTGGGTTAGCCAAATCTTTGCGTGCCGGAAAGGAATCTTCATCAAAGGTCACATCACGAGACACTACGATCCGTCGACTGGAGGTGTCCCAGAACTTGTAGCCCTTGGAGCCTTGCTCATATCCAACGAAGATCATCTTGACTGCCTTCTTGTCGAGCTTCCCTTGTCTTCGTTCCTTAGGCACATGCACAAATGCCTTGCAACCAAATACTCTGAAGTATGAAATATCCGGGATCATGCCATCCCAGAGAGTTATCGGGCATTGCCATTTAAGGCGTCGCATACACTGGCGATTGTAAATATGGACTGCAGATTCTACCACAAGTTGCCAAAAGCCGTGGCTTAGGCCAGCGTGGTGCAGCATAGCCATAGACTTTTCCATGATCGTGGGATTCCAGCATTCAGCTCGCCCATTTTGCTGAGGCAAGTGTGCTACCGTCTTCTGATGAACAATCCCGTAGGACTTCAGATGGGCCGTGAAAGCGTCAGATGTGTATTCCCCCCTTGATCCGAGTGTACGTGTATTATTTTATCACCAGTTACATTCTCAGCCCATGCCTTAAAGTCCTCGAACACTTGGATCAATTCAGACTTATGATGCAGGTAGTAGGCCCGTCCTAGACTCGAGTAATCGTCTAGGAACATTATGAAGTACTTAAATCCACTGTTGAGTGCTTGAGTACGCATAGGACCATCCTCATCAGTATGAACCAACTCGAGAGGCTTGGTAGCGTGTTTGGAAGACACGGGGAAAGGGGCGCGATGAGACTTGCCCCATTGACATCCTTCACAAGGGGATTGATCCTCAACCCCCACTGGATCAACACCCTTGGTATGATCAGGTAGACGGTGAATAATTTCCTTAGACGGATGCCCCATCCAGCAATGCCAGGTACGAAAAGGGGTAGACAGCAGAGCTGTTGCATTCCTGTCCAGGATGTCCATAAACGTGAAATACAAGTTATTTAGGAAGTTGTACTCTGCTTCCATAACAACGTTGCCAGAAACTTTGCCATGCGAAAACGGTTGGTCGTAGATGACCATATGACCTGAACATTGTACGAGTGTATGTCCTGATTTCTCCACAATACCAGTTGAAAACAGACAGCCAGAGGCCTCAGGTATGTATGCGACGTTAGATATGGTAATCCAAACACGCTCTGTTCCAACTTTGGTTGAACCTTTGATAGTGCCGGAGCCTAGTGCTTCTATCTTAGCATTTCCTGCTGTACCAAAAACGACAGGAACAGTATACGGCTTGTAATCCCAGAAGTATTCAAGTGAATTGACGACTGTCTGACTTGCACCTGAGTCCATGAGCCAAATTATGTGCTTACCCAACTGTTGATGCAAATGAGACTTATTCACACCAGGGCAATAGAATGACAAGCTCAATTTCACAGGCCCGGCATCAGTAGACACGCCACTATGTACAACAAGAGAACCAGCTACTAGTGAACCAGCCGTTGATACACCTGAGCTGTGGCTCTACCCCAATATGGTCAGGGCGGCTCTTTTCGCGCTGTAGGCCAAACTTTGAATGGGACTGTCGGAACAGCACTGGCCTAGGGGACCGCTTATTGCACGGCTTAACGAGCAAGTCGGAACGTACCACCTCGATCATCGTGACACGGGGACGCACCGTCGCGGCCTATCGCGGCCTTGTCGCACACAGGAACTCAAGCTGCACACTCGGAAAGTCAAATTGTAGAAGCTAGGTCGCATTGTCAAACTAGCCAGCGCAGTACACCGTGAGTCGTAACTACTTCCGACCGTGACAGGGTACGAAGGGATGCAGGCCACACCCATGCTGCCCGGCGTTCCTCGGCAAGCCTCCCCCTCGCACGAGTCGACCTCTACCCCTTGCACCTCCTCAACCACGTCGCAGACCCGTCGGAGCATTCAGAGCGCGGAGCGTATCAATCAGGCTGGGGCCCGCAGGGTTCGTCGCAGGCTCTGGCACCAGCGCGGGCACCGTATCGTTGGGACCGTCAGTCGGCTCGCACAGCTTGTCGCGACTCGCCTCAAGCAAGCGGTCGACCAACCGGGACATCTTGTTCATGATCGTCGGCAAGGCATGGTAGTCATCGAGGTACGTGGGCAGTCCTACGGCAAGGCGAGTGTTCGGCTGGGTCTGCTTATAGAGGACAGCCGCTTCCGAACAAGAGAGCGTTGGGAACGGTACTCCAACTCTCTTGATCTTGGGTGAGTCGCGATCCTTGAAGACCTCGTCGAAGTAGTCCAGCATCTCCTTGATCTCGTGGTATGTGAACAGTGACGGAAGGCTACCGGGCTTGGCAGTGGTGACATGGCAGTACGACTCCAGTACGGCGTGCTATTGTCGCGGTCAGCAACAGCTCTATTGGGACACGTCAGCGACGTACCAGGTGCCAGCGGGCACCATGTGCCCAGGCTAGCCACTCTCGTGACCTGGAGGGTTGGTACTGTGGTTCGATTGCAGCGTCAGCCAGCAAGACATCAATAAGTCTCGCGAAGCGGATGCGGTGAGCATTTACGGTTGTCTCGTTGAGGGACATGTTGCTTGTGTCTGGGGAGTTTGTCTCTCCGGTGCGGGTTCATATCTCTGCACTGTCGGGCATCGATCGGGCACTCTCGAAGGTTCCATCGGAGTGCGGCTGTGCATATCGCACTCGTCACACATGGTACTCGGCCATGTCACAGCCTCTCCAGACTGTCGTGCGATGTTTCTGATTTTTGTGATTGGTTGTGTGTTCTCTTGGACAATATTTCTCATCATGTCGTGATCCATACGTGCTGGCCGGTTTGTTCCAGTCAGGCGTGTCTGCCTGTACATTACCCTAGAATCTTCCCCCAATACACCAGAGACCATTACCCTCTCATTTTCCTGCACGTTTGCACGTCTGTTCGTCGTCGAGACTCGTTTGACTCGCTTGCTCGGACGTAGGTCATCGCACGCTGTTCGGTTCGCACCGGCCTGCAAGTCATCGCAAGGTCGTCGCAAGGCATCACTAAGTCATTGTTCATCACACTCTATCGTCGCTCGTCGCCAGTGTACTCCTTCGCTGCAGAAACTAGCCCGTACTCCTCCTTCCATCTTAGACCACCCCTAACACCCCCACTGTTCGTTCTTTCCTGAGCCCAGCCCTCGACCCTGTCAGAGCCCTCATGCCATCCCTCGGTCTCCCGCACACGTGTCTTGTGTGGAGGGTTTCGTGCTCGTTCGGTCGCATCACCGTACGAGGAGGACAGACTTTACATGAAGAATCTGTACAAGCAGTGTACTTAACCTCCTCGACTTTGACTATCGATGCACCTTGACCATTTGAAGACAACAAACTCGATGCAGTGACCTTTGTCCCGTCGCTGGTAGTATGTACAACTACCGAGTTTGCCTTCTTCTTATTGTTGCCGTTGCCTCCTTTGCCTTTCCCCTTGCCCTTGTCGCCACCCTTCTTGGGGCGCAGGTGAGGGTACATTGATCGGAATCGTGTTTCTTGCCGCAGTGCGAGCAAGGACCTTGACCATTGTGCGTCTTAACCTGGGACGTCTGTGACGCAGACTGTCCCATACCGGACCGGCGGAGCGACTCCTCAGAGAGGACCTTACTGATGAGGGTCTCAATCTTTAGGTCCTTGAGAACTGTTGTCGCCATGATGGCAGACACCATTGTCGAATAGCTTTCAGGTATTTTTGACATGAGGAGGAGAGCCTGAGTGGGCTCATCCAGCAAAATGCCACCATTGACGATGTCCTTGAGCACGGTTTGGATCTTACTGATCTGATCCTGCATCGGCTTGTTGTCGTCCATCTCTCTTGACTTGATGAGAGACGAGAACTGCGACCAAACGAATGCTGCGTCCAGTGTACCGAAACGCATCTTGAGCGACGCCCACATGTCCTTAGCCGATTTCATGACCTCAACACCGTTAACCGTCTCGTAGAGGAGGTGGTGGAAACTGTTCAAGTTGTCGGTGCACATAAGAATTACACCCTTAGCATGGGTATTTGCCTTCTTGTATTCGGCATCCTTGAGGTCACCAGTTCTCAGGCAGATTCGTCGTGACCGCGCCCAGTGCTTAGCCTTGGTCACCACTCGGGGTCACCAAATCTGGCCTGCGCCACCGCTCTCTTCACGGGCGGTCACCACCTTGCTGTGCCCCACTCCACCCGCGGTCACAACGACTTTGGCGGGCGCAGTCACCAACTTTCCGCACGCCTGCGACCCGTCGTGGTAGTGTAATCACTACTATGTCATTGCCTATGCTTGCCACATCGCACGTCTGGCCCGGTGTAAGCGCAGTGAGTCAGCTGCACATTCTGGCAAAATAATGGTACATGTTGCTGGTCCTTAAGGTAAACAGACTTTTTCATTATCGGTGGCTTGAGATGCTTCACGCACCCGTAGTTACACGTGAAGATTCTGTTCACCAGCAAACAGTGAGCCCTCGTATCACGTTCAGTGCTCTGTCTGAAGCTTCCAATCAGCAACTTGACTTCCTCCAATCACATCAACTTGAACATGATTGCCGACACCCTTGAACAGACCTTGCCCCACGCACTCGAGACGCGCAACCTCGCGCTGGCGGGAGCACCTGCTTCGGGGTCCTCGAGTAACACGTGCGTGGACAGCTCCACCCAAGCAGCAGCTCGTGAGTTGCTGGTGTGTAGGATTCGTGGTACGTCTTCTGGCAAAAACACGCAAGTCACTAATCTGCGTACATGCTCGGGGACCACGTCGCTCTGCACACTTCCAGCATTTTCAAGTACTACCCCTTCTTTCCCGCACCCTTCCTCAACTTCCTTGCTGCCGTTGAGGACCTTGGCCGTGCGCCCTCCCCCAGTGAGGACTGCATCTTTGCCGTCTGTGAAAGCAGAGAGGTGGGTGGGCGTGGCAATGGAGACAGAGATGGTGCTCTCGCGGGCATGCTTGTGTTCCTGAAGACGAGCCACACACATAAGAGCACGGAGATCGTGTTCGGGCCTGTCCTCCCCGTGTCCCTGCGCACACACATAGCGTGCACTGCCGTCACGGTTGGCCTCCTCTGCTATGCCCTCCAGCTCCCCGCCATGGCGCTGCCCGGGCTCTGCATGTGTCGTGTCTGCTGGCAGGTGCACCCTGTCACTCAGGCTCGCGTGGTGCATGGGGTTCAAAGACGATGGTGTGATGCTCTGGTGGTTTGTCGTCCCTGACATAGAGCTCGTATGGGATGGCGGTGAAGAGGCTTGACAAAGAGCAGTGGGGGCGCCGTAGTGTGTTGTTGGCACTGGGCTAGGCCAAACAGGATGATTGCTTGGGTGCGACGATTGAAGAGATGTTGCAGCAGCAGCTATGACTAGCAGAGAAGGAGAGCCACCTGACAGTCCAAGTGCGAATGCGAGCATGAGTGATGTCTAAGTTCAGTACACTGTAGGCAGGCTTTGATGCTTTAACACACGATGTAAAAAAGCTGTATAGAATGCACATATTTTTTTCCTTCCTAGACTAGTAAGACATGTGTCTGTCCGTTGAGAATATTTTGGCTCCCTGTGGGGCTGACCCCTACGGGCGCTAACAGGGCACTCATGCGGTCACAATGTGATTGTGACCGCCCGCAGCATTCTCGCTGGCGGTCACAATATGGTTGTGACCGGGCGCATGCGAGTCCTGCTGGGGTCTACTCATTCCTAGAGCATCATCGGCTTCTATAAACGTAAGGTAGCCGAGCATCTGGCTCGACCAAACCTTGTAGTCCGAAGACCTTTTGAGGACTGAAATGCTGTCCGCTTTCAAGTCCGACATGGTGGAAAGTAGATAAAACTCGAAGAAGTCGTCCAAAACGGCAGGTGGTAAACCTTGAAGTACAAAAACGAGGTCAGGAGAAAGAGGTGTTGCCTCTTCTTCTTCTTGAGACGGTGCTAGGAGTTCCTCTACGTTGTCTTCTTCGAAGAGATTTGATAGATCTGACGGTAAAGTAGTAGGAACAAACGAAGGAGATCGATGAACAGGAGAGAATTCAGGATTTGGGGAAAACACTCTAGAGCTGGGGATAGAAGGAGACCTGAATTCAGGAAGTGAAGCGAGATGTTGAGGTTCAGGTTCAGAATCCTCGAAGAAACTTGTAGAAGTGAATTCAGAAAACTCATTGGTCTCTTGCCAATGGTTTACTGGGATTCCTCCCCAGTCTTCACCGTGGACAAATGGACTGGTCCACCTCTTTTTACAGAGTGTTTCCTCACACTGCCAGTAACCGCTGTTGTCTGATCTTAGATGGTAATCACAATGATCTGTACAGTCGTAGAGGTGAGGTAGGCCTGTGCAGTTGAACGGCTGTTCTACTGCTGCTGGTGTTTCTGATACTGGTGCTTCTGAATTGTCGTCTAGTGAATGCTCAGACAAAGCCACAATGTGATGCTTGACTTATATATATTTCCAGTATATATGCAACAAAAATGTATGGATACGCCAATCCAAGTCTACAAAACTATCCAGTCAAGGTAGCGTTGGCTATGCTCATCAGGTCTTTGCAGACCTTCCTGTACCACTTGACGAGCGGTTCCTGAGGTGTCGAGAACTTGGTGGTTCTGACGCAGCGACAAGCCCACGATGTGCTGTTGCGCTGCTGCTTAGACCAGTTGTTGGCCTTGTTGAAGTTGTCGCTGACCCAGTTGAGCTGGTCAGCGAAGTGGTGCAGGGCGCATTGGGAGTCTCCGAGCAAGGACTCGAAGAGGTACTTCTTGTCGAAGATGGCCTGGTAGCGCTCGATGGTGGCGCTGACCTTCTTCTCGAGAATCCCGATGATTTCTTCGGTTGACTTCTTCTTGAAGTTGGGGAGCGGGAGTGGAAAGATGTTCAGCCAAAGAACGAGGCTGAGCGGTGGGGTTTGAGCAGACGGGAGTGGGGAGCGGGTGCGACTAGAGTCACAAAAACGTTAGATCCGATAGATCAGTGTTGATGAGGTAGAGTCGGCGACTACGAACCTTTCTCTTAGGTTTTGTAGGAGGATAAACTTTTTGCAAACAGCATGACTCGGAAGGCCCACTGGAAATATGATCCTTCAGTGCTTTGGGCACTTCAGGATGTCAAACGCTAAGTCACAATACGACTAGCAAACTTGCTACGGCTTACTCCTGGGAAGTGTAGTCTTTGGAGATCCTGCAGGGATTGAACAACTAGGTTAGAGCGAGAGCGCAGGGCTCATAACCTGTTGAAGGAGTGAGAAGGAGTGGCGGTGAGGGCGGTGAACGAACCTAGAGGGATGCTGCTAGAGGGAGGGACCCGTTAGGCACACGGGAGATAGCAGGAAGGAACGATACATTAGAGGGTGTCCAAGCCCAGTATATATACATGTGTGAGAGCCATCATGTGATAGTACAGTAAGTGTATCACCTGATGGTCGAGTCATGCTGAGTCATTATCGTAACCTACGTGAGTAAGCGTTAGTAAGACGGAAGCCGGAACCCTGGGTTAACGGTACAATCACATGCAAGGAGCGTAGGCCCGGTGGAGGCCGGAGGTCCGAGTAAGTCCGGAAGTCCGAAGAGAGTCCGTAATCTAATCTACTGAGATCAGGACGAGAGATAACGNCGTAATCTAATCTACTGAGATCAGGACGAGAGATAACGAGTCCTGTAGATAAGATAAGAGCAAAAAGGAAGGTATGCGTACAGTACGGTACGTAGCGTTGCAGAACACAAGATAAGTCCATATCAGGCAAGCCTGATACGATAACACCGGAAATGGTAGAAGTTCAACACTTGCTGGGGAACAGACTCACACTGGACGTGCTGCTGAAGCGTGAGGCTGGTCGTGTGGCCCACTTTCCCAGTGCGGTCCAGGCTCGAGCAAGAACATCTCGCTGGAGTCATTGTCTGAGTCATCCAAGGCGAGAGGTGGGGGAGGAGCAGGTGAACAAGGGAAAGAGTAGGACAGGTACGGGGAATGCTGGTGTCCTGTGAGGAATGAGTGCCGGAAACGATGAGAAGAGCACAAGTGAGATGATCACAAAGGCCTGGAAGATAGCGAGTCAAGTCCACAAGATCATGCTGCGTGCCTGCCCTCAACTGATTTGGACTCCACCGGTGAGCGCCTTTCACAATCTCTTTCCACTTCTTCTGCTTTGCTGGCAACTCCGCGTGCGGGCACACTCCGCGGCAAAAATGTCTGTTGACAAGTCATGCAAGTCCACGCGCAGGTTCTAGAGCCTCGAGCAAGATGAAAGAGTGTGTGTCCCGTATTTTTTGTGACTGCTCGGTTTGCCATGACACATTGTGTAGCTACGAATGTCCTCGTCAACCTTCAATACCCATGCTTCTCCTGGTGGATGATCTACAGGTGAGTAGCAATCAGTAAAAAAAACATAGCTCCAACAGTCTTAAAAGCGGGCCCGGTCACCGCCCAATGTGTAGCATGTCATCCACTTCATCAACAGGTCAGCCATTCACTAGTCATAGTGTGTCCGCACACTGATCAGGGATCAGTGTATATTCCTTCCAAATTCGGAACTGGATTCAGGGGCTGCGCACCAGTCAAGGTCAACCACCAGCACGGAGGGCGCCGCAGGCATAACCACCGAAACAAGCCGACAACCCTCTTTGATAAGCTCTCCCCACCAGTGGCTCAAATGGATACCTCCTCCTCCTCCCCGGGCCCTACTCACGCGCTACCCCTCCTCTCACTGTGGGAAGCCACTCATTGAGTCTGCGCAATTCAGCGCATCGCAGCTCCACAGCAGGGGGTACCTGTGACAAGCAATGTCGGCTGTATCAGCTTGTCTTTCTCCTTGGCAAGCTTCAGGTCCGGCGCACCGCCAAACTTGACATGCAGTGAGGTCACCCACATGACAGTGGCAGCAGGACGGGCACAACGGTGAGCACAACGGATAACCTCCTCACTGGCTCAGTGCACTCAACGGTCTCCTTGCACACATTGTATGGCTCGAATGGGACCCTGCCTGTCGCGCGTGCACCAGGTATGCCTCACCGCTTGCAGATGCAGCACAAGCTCAGCACACTTGACAGGGGCTCTACATTCAGCAGCTTGCCAACACCGCTTGTCCACCTGCACATGCACACCTGAGCAATTCACTCCAGCCCCTCCCGCAGTCACTACTCGAGCTCATTCTTGCGTTGACGGCCAGCACTTCTGCATCCGGAAGATCTCCGGCAGCCCGATGGCCATCCTTTCTTTGGACAGATGCAACGGCGGTGCCAAGCTCGGCAAGCTGCACTTCGACCCGGAGACCAGTGACTGGTGAGCAGCTGCCCCTCTTGTAGTGCAGTCTTGACCAGGTGCCATTGTCGGACTCTCCCAAATGGGCCGCGCGTATGCTCGACCACTTCCAAAACCTGTACATCAGTATCACTGGTGTGTTCCCGCTTATGCTTGTGTCCTTCCTTATGCATACACTAACACAAATCCTCTCGCATACAGGCATCATCACCTATTCCTCGAACCTCAACACCGCTAATGTGAGACATCAGGAAAAACTGATTTTCCTTATCTCAGCTCAAGCAGACATATGCAGGCTTATCAATGCATGCAGGTTCTTAAGAGTCATTTCTGATATTCACAAGCAAGGAATGAGTGCATAAGTAGTCTATAGCAAAAATAAGCATACTGTTGCATTGTAGAGTTCCAATAATGGAGCTGTGTCCCATAGTTCTGCTCAATTGGCTGCTAAATCCTCCAGCCCTAACATACCACTAGATATCAAGCTGTATGAAGATGAGTGCTACTGCTGCTGCTGCTGCCAGTGGGGCCTGCAGTATTCATCCTCACCTGCTGGAGCAGCATTGTTGTTGGATCCCCAGAAAGGTCACCTAAGCTCTCAGTTTGGTGTTGCTGCTGATGTGTGAATTTTTTCAATGACAAGGGTGATGTTACTCAAGGTAATAAGGTAGGTCAAAAGATAGACATATTTGATTCAGTCTTATGTAGAGTGAAGCCC
>MPVS01000207.1:0-42955 GCA_001931775.1 Fomitopsis pinicola
CTGCGAGCGAATGGGCACATTGACGGACAGCGCGTTACGCTGACTCGGCAATGCGACCTGCAGGACTGCAGGGGTGAGATGTTCTATGTTCATTCACGCGACGACAAGTGCTCACCGAATAACAGCTCCGGGCCACATCGGCGGTGTCAGCGAGGAAGTGTTAGATAGAGCGAGTGTCCGTGACTGACATGTTACCGGGACGTGACATTGCGTGACTTCAGCCATCCGTGCGAATACTTCGTGACGAAACGGATGGTTCTTCATGGGAATGGATGTGTGGGAAACGGATGGTATCCGCGGATATCTGTGGATGGCCATATCCAAGCCAAACCCTGGGTCGATCTCAATCCCACGCGTCACATGCCGAAGTGCGTGCACCGTGTGGGGGACCTCAGGACAGTCCATGACAGCGGACTCTACTTATGGGTTGTAGTGTTGTAATTAGTGAGCGCTGTCACTGTCCACTTGAATACGCCGAGGATCATGCCCTCCTCCTCCTACCAGGAATCATATCCTACCCATTTTGATCGGACCGAGCTCGGTCTGCTGCCAGCACAGAACAAGTGTTATCCATCGGGTATGCGCATGCCAGTGAGATTACCCATCCTACTCTACGTCTGCTCCATGGCCCCCTTTTCAGCAGGACTAGTACTAGAAGGGGTCCACCGTAATATTGATCTAGAGCCGAGCCCTCATGCTCAGGCTCATTCGGCCAGCCGGCTCACATACAGTAGAGTAACCATTGGTGACAACCTCTCTATGACGCTAGCGCTCCTAAGCATCGTTTGTATCTTGTATTCTCCAGCAAACCATCCGATTCCACGCAGGGCACAACCTCACGCAACCTCTCGAGGTCCTCTTCCCAGAGACCCCGTGCATCCAGGATCCGGAGTGTATCAATCTCTGCGCCCTCCTGGGCGCGCCGTGCAAGACAAGCCCGCAGCTCGGCGACGAGCCCCGGCTTGCGTCGATGTCCGCCTTCGAGTCGGTCTGCCGGGGAAACTTCCTCAAAGTCGATTCCGTCTATCGTGAAAGCGCGAAGGTTCGGCAGCACGAAAAATGTAAGCCCGTCACCAGTGTCCCCCTGTTTCAGGTCGAGTAGCTTGCCTGGGCTGGGGCTTAGCGTTGGCATGGACCGGCCCGTTACGTACAGGCGGAGCTCAGTGACTGCCTCCATGCACCCCGCGAGGTCGGACCATCTTCCCTGCAATGGAAGATTGTAGCCGAGAAGGAGTGTCTGAGCATCCCCGAGCGGGAGAAATGTGCAGAATTCAGCGAGGGATACGTTCTCGACGCGGTCGCGCGCACAGTATTCAAAGATGGGAACGTGGTGCTCAAGCCACTTCGATGTTGAGTCCCCCTTTGGGTCTGTGGTACGTCGGCAAATGTTGCAATACGCGCGGACAGAGGTTTCCGGCAGGTCACCAAACGTGAAGGCGACGGTTTTGAACTGTTCCAGGGTGGCAGCCTTCTGTGCCATCGCAACGGCAAGATAGGCATCTTTGTCTTTGCCTCCCACTACATTCAGGGAGAGGTATAAGAGAGACGGTGTGTGTAGGTTATTGAGGACGGTCCGTAGTAAACTTTCTCTGGCCATGGATGCTCAAGCGCCGCAGGCGAGGCAAGTTGATCGGGTCCAACAAAGTAGGGATGGACTCCATAGGACTCTCCATTCGGGCGCGGCGGACGAAAAAATTCTCCAGCTCCAGCTCTTCAAGACAGGGCATGCAGGTAAGTGCCTTGAAGAAGGACGGGGGGCTCGATTCGCCCGGGTTGGGATTGCCGCGGACTTCCAGACGTGTCAGACCGTCACACGGTATATTCCCCCAGGTGATGCAGGAGAAGTCCGTCGCAAGAGTACGCAGGCGGCGGCTCTCATTGTGCGAGAGCATACGCGAGATGGATGCGCGGAACCCGGCGAGCTCCGTTCTGCTCGAATGACAGGTGATCGTGAGTGACTCGAGTAGCGGCGCGCGACGACCCAAATGCTGCAGGACCACATTCCCCGGGTGCCCGCCGGACGCGTTCACGGTTAATGTGCGCACGCGATATAGAGCAGATAATGCCATTAGAACTGCGTCTTCCGGCGATACCTCTTCCGGTGATACCGACCATCTTGTGCCGGGCTGTCCTAGCGAGTAGAACGACAGTGTCATCGATAGGGGAGCCTCCTTCGATCGCATGAGGAACTCGGCTAATCGGGCGGGGATGGCTGGGGAGGACACACGATTCCAGAGTGCGGCGCATTGTAACGCGATTTTGCGCCAGTGCCTGCAGACGTGCGTGACGCGAATAGGGTCGCGCACTGTTGGCGGACCTCTGGCGGGATACGCACAATGTCTGGCAGTGTGCAGGAAGATCTTGGAGAGCAATTCGGGAGGGATGCGTGATACGGGTACCAGCTCATTAAGCTGTGTATTGATGACACGTATGCATTCGTAGTGGTACGCTTTTCGTTGTTCTAGCGGTTCACGCTCGGCCATTGGAGCTTGTGCGAGATCACTGCTGATGATAATATGTTAGATCATGTTAGATCTTGCCAATGTGCACAAAGTGACGTATTCACCTGTAAGACCAGGTCGCCAGGTGGGCGGAGTGCGAAGTGAGATTTGGTGAAAAGCTGTATGAAATGTGATGTTCAGAGCAGACTGGCCTCTGCGATGAGCGCAGGAAGAGGAGCATCTATAGCCATCGTACTAATCCGAGTCGATCTGTGCTTCCCGATGTGGACTCCGGGCACGCGCCTCCTTCCGTCTTGAAGCTGAAGCTCCGTAAGTTTGAAGGGCTCGTTCATCATCCGCGAGAGTTTCCTTGCCTACTAGACCGGTATTGTACGGCCTTTGTTCACCCAATGTATCAGAACGCTAAGCGACGCACCCGTATAGACTGGGCTATCATGACGATCCCGCATCTCCCCGCCGAACTCTCAGACCATGTCATCGACTACCTTTACAACGACTACCATGCCCTCGCCGCATGTGCTCTCACATGTCGCCAATGGCTCCCTGCAGCTCGCTACCACGCTTTCAGCGACATCACACTCTGTGCACGCACTTGCAAAGCATTCGCAGAACTACTCACATCCTCTCCGGCCCTCGCCGTGGTGGTCCATTCTGTTGAGCTGTCCAGTATCGTCCATGGTTCTCGTTCCTGGGAAACCGTCGACCTCGCATTCCTACACCTGCTTACTGGCGTGACGCATCTCTCACTCAGCAGAGTCAGGCTCCAAGGGTCGGTACTCAAGGCGCTCATCCACACCCTACCCAATGTCTGTCGATTGACCGTCCAATCTTGCTGGGTCGCGGATTTGCTTGACTTTGCTGTGCTGGCTTCTTCCTTCACACATCTGAAGGACCTTTCGCTTTCGCTCCGGGTCGCTGATCCGACTGCAGCATCGACACTACCATTGCCGCCGCTGCCGGACGGACTCCGTTCGCTAGTCCTCGGAAGCTTGGAGTTTGACCTACAGCTGCTGGACGCATTGGTTTCCTGGCTTACAAACCCCCCTACCTCTTCCTTCCAATGTCTCACTAGTTTATCAATTCTCATCGTATCGAGAGTATGGCCAACACAGATGTTACTGGAGAGTTTCGCCTCAAAGCTGCAACACCTCGAATTGGTCGTGAAGACAGAAATGTCGCTGTCGGGTAGGTACAGTCACATTGTCCCCCGTACATAACTCATCCTTACTTTCCGTCAGCACTCTTGGGAAAGGCACCGGGATTATCGATATCTGAGTGCTCGAACCTGCGAACATTCACGCTGCGTATGTGGCTCGCGGCGATGTGTGTCCCAAGTAATCTAGATCTCCCTTGGATCGCTACCTTGCTCTCCCAGCTATGCTCCCCACATCTGCACCGCATTAAGTTCTCGCTACACACTGAGGACATGCAGGATCTACGCACGCTGGCCTCGGAGAACGCAGTCCGGCAACTATCCCGAACATGCTTCACGGACTTGATGGTACTAGACTGGGAGAGGATATGCACAACCCTCTCCAGCCAGAACATCGTCGCTCTCCAAGCATTTGTGATTGAGGGAGCAGGACCCAAGGAATTACTCTCTCAATTCCTGCAGGACCATTATCCTGACCTCTACCACCGCGGAGTCTTTGTTCTGGCGTAAACATTCCCTCGCATGCTACACTCCGTGTGGTCACAAACAGGTATGCTACATTTTCTCTTTCGCTTTAGGAGGCTGCACCAACAGTAACCTACTACTTAATCAAGACTGCAATCTCGTCCGGGATAGTCGGTCGCTTTCGCCACTCGGCCTCCCAACCTGCAGGTGCTCCCTCCTGATCGCCTGTACTGGGTATACCAAACACACCCGTAACGAGCCAGATGTCCTTCCCACCCGCAGCGTGCTCGCCCATGAGCGTCGGCAGTACCGCGCGCGGCACCATCAAGTTCGTATTCGCATCCGTCCGCAGCGCCTTGCCCGCCCGTCCCGCCTCGCCCAGCTCCGCGACGCCCGACGCACCCGCCTTCGATGCCGCACTCGCCTCACCACCACTCCCCAGCATCCCGAACGCCTA
The DNA here is from genome assembly GCA_001931775.1 of Fomitopsis pinicola. Taxonomy (NCBI): domain Eukaryota; kingdom Fungi; phylum Basidiomycota; class Agaricomycetes; order Polyporales; family Fomitopsidaceae; genus Fomitopsis; species Fomitopsis pinicola. The sequence goes on from MPVS01000207.1 coordinate 4,538, forward strand.
GCCCGTCGCCGGACCCAGCGCCCTGTCGTCCCTGTCCTGGCCGTAAATCGCGAAGCCGCCCTCCGCAGAGAGCAGCGCGCGTCCCGTGCGGATGCGGTGCACGCGAAGGTGCCAGAGCGGGGCGTCCTGCGTCGGAGGCACGAGCCACGTCTCGACCGCGACGTCCGGCCACGGGTACCACATCGAGCGGAGCCACTCGCGGCCGCCCGAGCCCTCAAAGCGCGCCTCCTTCGTCGCGCGGCGCACCTTCCACACCTCGCCCGCGTCGTCGCTCAGCGCGAGCGCGTTGTCCGCCGCGTGTTCTTCGAGCGTGAGGCTCCCCGAGGGCACGCTGTACCCGAACGCGCTCGAGTACGCGAACTTGCCGTACTTCGCCGCGGACTGCTTGACGGGGTACGAGCACTGCTGGCCGGAGGAGAGGATGTAGGTGTGCCCGCCGAGGTGCGTCGCGATGTGCAGGGGCTTGTAGAGCGACTTGGTCGTGCCAAGGAGCGAGGCCGGGTACGGTTCCTCGGGTGACGCCCAGAAGGGGTGAGATGTCGGGAGGGAGAGCGCGATGAAGGACTTGCAGCACCAGTACGGGCTGCCCGGCGAATTGTAGTTCTGCGGGAGATCAGCTCCTGCCCAACTGTCTGCACGCTCATAAGAATCACCTCGGTCATGTTAAGGTTTGGGTAGCAGTACCCGATGGTCAGTGTGCCATCCGAGTTGTACGCGCCGGGCTGCTTCGCCCAGTAGCGGATGTTGCGCAACTGCAGGCCTTTCACGACACCCCATGTGAGGGGCGCGGGGAGTTCGACGTCCGCGAACGCAAGGGCACTCCAGAACGACGACATCGCGAATCGGTAGGTTAAACTTCGTCCGAACGGTAAGCCGCGTCCTGTGATCGTCAGCTGAAGGCGGCACACCCACACCTCGGCACGCACCTTCGGGATCGAAGTAGTATACAAAGTCCTGTGCGAATTTGCGCGCCCTGTTGCGGAACTCCTCGCACCGTGCGGGGTCTTCCGCCTGCGCAAGTTTGGAGTACACCAGCTGGGCGTACTGTATGGCGAACGACGAGGAGTAGTAGTCGAGCTGCACCACGCCCTCTGGACCGTCGCGAGACCACCCGTCACCAATGTAGAAAGTGTCGAGATGATCCATGTCCGCTTTCATCCGCTTTCCATCGAACTTGGGGGAACCAACCTTTGACAGACCCAGATTGGCGAAGACCTGCGCAGCGCGGCCTCAATATGCGTCACAAACCCCGGAAAGCTACAGGACGTACCCTAAACCAGAGCCAGTTCGTGTTCGGCATCTCTTTATCATTCATACCAGCGAGCCATGTCTCAAGGTTCTTCTTGCCCTCGGGCGGCAGCGTATCCCACAGATGCTCCTTCGCCACCGCGAGCGAGAACCCAATGGCAGAGCATTCGACCATCCGCTGGTCCTTGTCTCGCATGTTACCCCAGAACTCCTCGTGATCGGGGTTCGTGCCATTGGCGAATCCCCTCACCCATCGCTCTGTACCCGCGTACGACCCACCTCCGGCGAGGCATGACGCCAGGCCCCAGATAGGCCGCGAGAAACCTTCGAGCTGGGCAGCAGCCTCGTCGTAGTGTGTTCCAGTGAAGCCGATGTGAATGCGCGCGCCTCCGGGCGATGTATGAGTAGCCAGTGGATCGAGAAGACCGACCAAGTACCTTGCGAGGTCGTCCTTAGTCTTGAGAGGATTAGATGCGAAGGGAGTAGTGTGTGCAAAGTACGACATGGCTGCAACTGAGGAACGTGCCATTCGACCGTCGAGGAGGAGCTCGCTACTTATGTTGGCCTAGAGTCAGGAGCACTGGAGGCCCGGTCCGCTCTACCTAGCCTGTGCTCATCATCGTACCCTTCGCGGTCCGGTGATTCTCCGAGTCCATATAGCGCATCGTCTCTACGCGAGCAATCTGGGTACAATGCATGCACAGAAAATCGGCCTCGATGTTGATGAGGTTGGCGAGAGCCTGCGGGGAGCACCAATGCCAGCGTGGTGGAGGTCGAGAAGAGCGATTGAGCGCGCCCGACTGAGGATTGACTACACAGGCGCTCAGTACGAGAAGCGGAGAGGACGGCCCGGACAGACCGGTTTGGTTTGCCGGGTCAACTCGGTCCGTGCGTTGAACGTTCTACATAAGCATTTAAAGTACTACCAAGTATCACCCATGTGCATGAGAGGGGACGTTTAATCATTCTATACAGTGATGCTCGATATGCGACTGAACCTCCCTACAGATAGTCAACCAGCCTGTATGTACGCAGGCATGGCAGCAGCAGCATTCTCAGACTTTGGCGGTGACATGCAAGCTACACTCAGCCTCTAAGCTTTGGTATATTCTTTGGTCGTACAAGACAGCGACAGATCACATAACCTCATGGCTACAGCTACAATGCAAAACGACATACCAGTACAGCCGACAGCGGCGTCGAAAGCGAATGAAAACAGAGCACGACAAGGCGGGTATCACTGGGCTTGCGCCTCCTATTATCGTAGTTCAGATGAGCTCGTCATGCAAGGCAGGGCGACACACGAACCTGATCGACAAATTCCATCGCCTCCTCGCGCTTGATACTGCGGATGGAGCTAACTTTCTGGTTGTTGAACAGGACGCCATAGAACTGGTCCGCAGTGACAAGCATTTCTGGTCTGAAAGTCGTGGTGATGAACTGCGCGGTAGACGAGAGGTCATGGATCATAGCTGCAAGCCTTGTGTTAGCATATGCAAGCGTGACCCGTAGCCAGAGAGCATACCAGCTACAGCAGTTCGATACTGTGCATCTAAGTTGGCATCGATCTGCGAGAAGTTTAGTACGTGATCAGTCTGGTGGGGCGAGGACGCACCTCGTCGAACAGGTAGAACGGCGCAGGATCACACTTCTGAATGGCGAATACTGTGAAGTCTGTCAGTAACCAGAGTGCCCAGTTACCATATATGCCTCACCAGTTGCCAATGCCACGAGCGATTTCTGACCGCCAGAAAGTTGTTGGATACGTAGTCCTTCATCCACCTTCGAGTTGAACGACACCTTCACTCAACTATCAGCAACCGGCCAAGGGAAAGCCGGATCATGCATACTCTGATGGAGACCCCCGTGTAATTGTCGATCGAGCTTTGCTGTGTTTCCTCAGCGTCCTCGACGTCTTCTTCATCCTGAGAGTTGCGTTAGTATGATGAGTCGAGCCACGAAGATCGAACCCATACTTGGTCTATTCGGCGCTGAATGATTAGCCTGCCTTTGCCAGCCGGTACCAGCTTCTCGAAGACCTCTTCGAAGTTGCTCGCGACCTGCTTGAACGTACGCTCGATAGCCTCGTCTTTGCGCTGGTCCAGGACCTGTACCAGATCCTCGATCGACTCTGCAGACTTGTCTAGGTCTTCTCTCCTCTCCAAGAGTTGGTCCCGCTGCTTCGTGAAGTTGTTGTACTGCTCGAAGGCTTTCTTGTTCACATGAGCGAATTTCTTGAGGCCTTCGTTGACGGCATGCAGCTTCTTGACGAGCTGTGGGCGGCTATTGAGACATACTGTCCGACGGATGGCGAACGAGGCAACGTACCCGATCGAGCTTCTCACCAGTGTACTTCTCGAAAGCCTCTTCAGGAAGTACACCGAGGTCTCGCACATTACGGGCGCATTCATCCTTACGGTTCAGCAGCATCTGCTTCTTCGCGAGGAAACGTTCAGTGCTCTTTTGCTGCTTCGAAATACCCCTATTATCCTCGGCTTGTTGATTCTGTAGCTGCTCTAGAGCGGATCGCTTCTCTTGCAGCTCTGCAGTCAGTTTCTCGATGTCCTTTTCCGCATCTGACGTGCTCAGTAAGCGAGGGACGCGTTCGCAGAAAATAAACGTCATCACCATTTGACCTCTTCGTCGCATCCTCGATATCGTTACGGAGTTGGCGCAGTTCACGTTGTCTGACTTCTAAGGTTTCATCGGAAGATGCATCACCAGCCTCAACCTCTCCTAGAGCATCAATCTTGCGCTGTAGCTCGTCTCGACGTCTCCTCAGACTTTCGTTGAGCTCAATCTCGAGAGCGTTCTTCCGACTGCCGAGCTGCGAAAAAAACATACGATCAGTGTCATCGAGATAGTCAACGCACGAAGCTCGCACCTCATTCTTCTTCTTGCCCAACTCCAATAACTGCTTCTGGCGCTGCTCGATCTCCCGCCCAAAGGCCTCAATCAACTGCTCTTCCTCGCCGGTGAGCCCCCGCGCGAGCGGGCTCGCAAGTTCGGTCCGCAGGCTCTCCGACCGTGCGTCCAAGTTGCTGATCTCCGTCTCGAGATCCACGATGTCGCCCTCTAGCTTCGCGACGCGCTCCGTCAGGCGCTCCCGCTCCCTGCTCAGCGAGGTCATCTCCTCCGCAACGGTGTCGCGCGCCTGGCGCGCCTGCATCTGCTGGTTGCTGAGCACCTGGATCTTGCCCGTGATCCGGGTGATCTCCTGCTCGGTGGTGACGATCGTGCGCTTGACCTCCTGCAGCCGCTTGTCGTCCGCGGAGTGCTTCGACTTCCAGCTCGTGACGGCCTTGATCGCCTCAATGCGCGATCGACGCACGTCGTGGTACCCGCCCGTGAGCGCGCCCTTGCGGTCGACCTTGTCCCCGTCCAGCGTGATCGTGTTGATGCCGTGGCTCTTCACGTACGCCGCGGCGATCGTCAGGTCGCGGCAGACGCACGTCTTGCCGAAGACCTGCTGAAACGCCTTGACGTCGCGGTCGTTGAACCGCAGTTTCTGGATCAGCGGTATCGCATCTTGAGCGTCGGGGTAGGAGGGAACGCCCGGCCTGAGGCGGTTCAGCGGCATGAATGTCAACCGGCCTGTCTTCTCTCGGTTCATGATGTCGAGTAGTCTCTTTGCCGTCTCGTCTGTATCCGTAACGACATGGAAAAGGCTGTTCCAACAATGAGGCGTGAGGGAATTGGGTAGAGACGGCCTCCTCTTACCTGTTGCCAGCGGTGAGTTCAACCGCGATGTTGTACTTCTCATCTGGGATCTCGAAGAGTCGGTACAGGGGACCATACACGCCGTCCATGTTGTACCGTTCAATGATTCTGTCAACTGCACGCAGACCGCTCCCAGTATCCTACCCCATCGTGAGAGGCGTCCCTCTATGCAAAAGGCATCACTGACCTTGTCCATCATGCTAGCGAGGTTCCTCTCAGCGGTCCTCAGCTCATCAGCAGCATGAGTCACCAAGCTGTCTAGCTTCGTCTCCTCCCTCCACAAACTCTTCCGCTTCTCCGTCAGCTCCACATGCTGCTCCTTCAGAGCCGCAAGCTGCTCGGCGATCTCCTTCGCCCTCTGTCGCCCGTCCTCGATCCTGTTCGCGTCGTTATCACTCCGTACGCGTATGTCCTCCAGAGCCTGCCGCGTCTCCTGCAGTGTCCTCCGCAAGCTCTCCAGCGCCGCCGTCTGCGACGCACGGTACGCGTCAATCGACGCGATCTCCCCTCTCAGGAACTGGTCGCGCTCCGCCCGCGTCCTGAACCGGTTCAAGCGTCCCCGTTTCGCGAAGAGCGCGTCCAGCCGCGCGCGGGCATCGTCCAGCCTCCGTTTCTCCTCTGTCTCGAGCGTCCGCTGCGCCTCCCACTCTGGGAGGAGGGTGCCAAGGTCGGCTTCCCGCGCGGCGATGGCAGTTTTGGCGGTGTCGAGTTCGGCTTGGAGCTCTTCGCGACGGCCCCCTGCGCGGTCGGCGGCGAGGCGCAGGTCGGCGATGGTGCACTCGAGTTCCGTTCGCGTGCGGACGAGGTCGGTGAGTTCCGATTGCGCCCCGGTACGTGTGAGTGCGAGGGTTGTCAGGGTTGTCCTGATCTGCGATATCCGTTGTTCCAAAGTCTGACAGGGACGCATACATGAGCATGCGATACGCGTCGGGCAAGTGTCTGGATAGACGTACCTGTGCTCTCTTCTCGCGGTCGTTGAATTGTTCCCTCCGCACGTTTGCGCTGTGGACCTCACCCTTCCGCTCCTCTTCAATCTCCTCTAGCGCCTCCGTGACCTCCTCTAGCTCACGCTGGTACAGAGCATACTCGAGACACCGTCGTTCCCTGTCTTTTTCCTGGTACTCCTTGAGCTCCTCTTTCTCCTCTTCCAGTTCGGCGAGACGCGTGTCGATGTAGTCCAGCAGTTCGTTGATCTTTGTGCGCTTTGCATCCGTCTCGGCCATGATTCGGAGAGACTCTGATCGTCGCTGTTCGTACACCTTCGTTCCCGCGACCTCTTTCAGGAGAGCCAGACGCTCGTTGTCTTTCGCGTTCGTAAGGGCCGTAATCTGCAGTCCAGAGTAAGGGCTCCTTGCTCATATGCTAGTCAAACTGCGCCTTACCCGCCCTTGGGGTACGATGTAGTAGGGATTGCTCTTGCTGAACCCGGCACTCTCGAGGAGGTTCATCACGTCCGCTTTGCTGGCACTCTTCTTGTCCAAGCTATACTCGTCCTTCTTGAGACCGATTGTTCGGCGAAGAATGACCTCATCGCGACCAGTAGGGAAACGATTGTCTGAGTTGTCAAAAATGATCTCAACTGAAGGTCAAAGGGGCGGAGTTCGTTAGGACTGTCTGGAGAGCACAGTGGCGCGTGGAGAGACGTACCGTATGCTGACAGGGTAGTGGCAACGGACACTCCTTCGTGCAGAAGTGACTGCCGCTCTTCGCGCGACATGGAAGTATAGGCATCAGACAACACAAACCGAATTGCTGAAAGAGAATGTGGATCAAAAGCTAAGGAAAAGTAGTGTAAGTCTGTACGCACCAGCGAAGAAATTGCTCTTTCCTGACCCATTCCGGCCTACAACTACATTGTGTCTCGGGGAGAAGGGTTCAATCTGCGTCTGATCACGGTCTGGTGAAGCTCAGTTAGCAAAGGCTTTACATAGCAAGCGCTGTTCACTTGCATGATTTGAAGCCCTGGATGGTTAGCGTCTTGATATACATGGCTGGGCGGAAAGGGCCGCGAGCCCAGATACTTGGAAAAGAGGGTTGCGAGTGAGGTGGGTATAACGGCGAGAGGGGCGCGGTTTAGCGGTAATTGCGCGAGTTGGGCGCAGAGCAAGGACGGATGTGGAGGGCAGAGGGAGGATGGGGAAGCGCTGTTGAGGAGGAGGGCGACTGGGACGCGCGAGTGGCCAGACGCGTATGTCACAGTCGCGCTTGTCACGCGTCGATGCGGCCATACTGGCAGTTGCCATTTTGGATCTTCGCATAACCTCCAGGTCGGGACGACGACGCTGCCCACAAATGTCCACTGTCTTGCGCCGACAGGCTCTCCGAGCATCATCCAACACGCAAGTCGTCCGCCCATGCAGGCCCGCCTCGCTTCCACTCAAATTCCTCGGTCCCCGTACATGTCGTCGCTCGTACTCCGAGTCGTCCTCGAGCTTGCTACAGCTGCCTCCGGCCGAAGAATGGTACACGTTGTTTGAACACCTCGACTACGACAGGGCCGTGATAAAGCGAATGGATACTGCTCGGCTAGTCGCCAACTCATTTCTGGGCGACCAAAGCTCCGTAGGCGGCGAGGGCAAGGTAATCATAGAGGCCTTCCCCGGTACGTGCACTCACGATGACCACCGCATGTTCGCTGATCGGCTCCTCCGTAGGGCCGGGAACACTATCACGCGCTCTACTGGAGCTGCCCCGCTCCAAGGTTCGCAAGCTCATCATCCTAGAGGACAACCAGGACTTTTTGCCCTATCTGAAGGTGCGCTCAGTCTGCTTTGTACACCTTTGCCATCCTCAGCCGTGCATACAAGGCATTAGCAGATTCAGATCCACGCGTGCATTTGGTACCCTTGTCTGGGTTCGTATGGGACACATACACGCACTTGGAGGATTCAGGCCTGCTGTCAGAAATACAAGCGCACCCATGGGACGCTGGGCGTAAGTCTTCCATCGGGAGCCAGTCATGTCATCCAGCTCTAAAGCACTCCTTCAGTTCATCCGCAACTCCACTTCATCAGCCATCTGCAGCGGAGTATCAAGGGTGAACAACTCATTGCCCAACTCTTCCGTTGTATACCAGACAAGACATGGCTCTACAAATATGGCAGGGTACCCATGAGCTTTGTCATGAGTGATTGGGTATGGGCGGTGCGTATGGCAGTGTGTGCTTCGCATCGGAACGATAGACTGACCTAGCCTGCCAGCGCATCTCCTCCCCGCCGCACAGGTCGACGCGCTGCAAACTCTCCGTCATAGCGGAAGCCACTGCGGACTGTCATTACTCAATGGATAGAAGCCTGCTGCATCCATACGATGATCACTTCCACCCGATAGTTAAGCGTACCACGACCAAGAAGCCCGAGCACAGGCGACTCGGCTACCCGTTCGTAGCCGTCAACCTCGTTCCCCATGCGGACCAGGTAAGCGCGGTGCCGCCGTTCCAGCCTCCTCTCACACGTCCCGGTCGAATGCTTCCCTCAGGTAATCACTCCTGGCACCCTGGAAAAGTGGGACTACGTCTTGCGCCGGTTATTCGTCCTCAAATCGACCCCGCTCAAGCGCGCCATCAAGTCTGTCAATCGTCCTCCGTCTCTGCAATACTGCGCGCTCATTATTGCTCATCTAGCTCCCTTGCTCCTGGCGCGGGTAGTCTTCTCAAGCCGTTGACCGACCCCTCCCTTCCTCCCGAACAGCACGTCGACCCGAACAGGCCGCCCCGGGGCCTGTCCCTCGCGGACTGGGCGTTGGTCGTTCGCGCGTTCGACCAGTGGCCGTTCGCTCCCGAGGCAAGCTCCCGCTGTTCCATTCTGACACTAGCACTGACTCCCTCCCCCGCGTAGGATCTACTCGTCCATGATGGCGTCGGCGGCAGGCAAGGTACCAACGGCATGGTCACCATCTAATCATTACACCCTAACAACGTTCGTTCTGGCCTGGATGCTTGGGGCCCGATATGTCTGGGTGTAACACAGGATAATACTAATAGAAAAACACTCCCAAAACAGTATACAATACACATTAGTGACGTCCCGACCTCATGGCTCATGCAGCAGCTACATCGACAGTACTGCTCTCGTGTGCAGGAGACGCAGGCCAGTCTATGGGTTCTGGGCTCCCGTCGTCCTACAGGTGTGGTGTGAGCTCAAGATATCGGCCCTGTGCATGGCAGCCTGTGCGAACTCACCTCCACAGTCGCGTCCATCTGCGAGTCGCCATTTTCCACTTGCGTGTCCACCTCTACCGGGGGCACGTCCTCCGGCTCGACCGAGGCCGACTCGCCCATAGTCACGTCCGTCATCTGCGTCTCCGTCTCTTCCGTGACATCCGTCTGCTGAGAATCGGCCTGCTGGCTCTCGGACGCTTTCTTCTTCCGCCCCGACTTCTTCTCTTGCTTCTCAGGTGCTGGGATGGGCGGCAGGCCAAACAGCGTCGTTTGCCTGCCTGCAGACTTTTTCTCCTTGTCCTTCGAAGCCGCTTTGCCCTTCGCCGGCGCAGGCCCTGTAGGTCAGCGGATGAGAATCAGTGACTTCGTCCGAGCGTCATGTTCACTAATCCACTGACGTTTCGCCTTGTCCGTTTCTGCAGAATCCACCTTGGAGAAGAAGCTCTCGCTCTTCTGCAGCGACTTGTTGACGTCTGCGCTCCGCGCGAACGGATTGCGGTTGTTGCTGTCTGCCCCCGCTTTCCGTGCGAAGGGATTTGCGCCTGTAGGTGGACCTATGAGATGCGGTCCGACGGTTGGAACGGTTGGAAACAGCGGCACTTACGTCCAGCCGGAGCACCCGTCTTCACGAGCGGGACTGGCTCGTCGTACGCACGTCGCTTAGAGGCGTTGTCTACCCCCGGCGAATGATAATCTCGGACGGGCTGGACGTCTTCATCGCGTTTCCTCTTACCCTCAGGCGACGCGAACGAGTAGTCGTCCACAGACTGATCGAACGACGAACCAAAAGCTGTATCGTCCGTCACCTGGCTGCTCGCCGCATGCCTGCTGACCATCTTCTCCTGCAGCCCGATGAGGTGGTAGAACCCGGCGACCTTGGCGGCCATGTCGAACGACGCGGTGTGGTGCAGGAGCTTGGTGAGGTCGAGCGCGCGCGCGAGGCGGTCGTTCTTGCACGCGTTCTGGATGAGCTGGATGAGCTCCTTGTCGAGCGCCAGCTCGCGCCGCGAGATGTCGTCCGTCGTGAGCTCGTCGCCTAGGCTGTCGCGCAGGATGTCGAGGAGCATGCCTTCGCGCGCGAGACTGTAGACGTTCGTGGGTCACTGAGATGTGATCGGTAGTAGTGGCGACTTACTGCTCTTCCAAGGGCGCTTCCTTCGGATCCTTGCGATGGAAAGGGAATTTGAGAGGCAGTTCCTGGATGAGGGGTCGGGGGAATAAAGGGTGTTCTTGCCTTCCCTGTACATCACGTCAATATAAGAGTGACTCCGTTCCTACAGCCGCGCTGTGGACACGGCACTCACTTTCAGGATCAGACACATAAAGGCCTCGCCTGCGACGCCGACTGGCCAGTAAGACTCTTGTTTGCCTTCTCGCCGTTCCAAGAGGTTGGCATCCAACGCGCGCGTCCAGGTCGCGGCGAAGGGCAATCGGAACCTTGGCATGACATTGAGAATACCAGCGGAGTCGTAGATCGCCGGTACCTATTAGCCCGTTCAACGCTGAGGCAGCAGGAGGGTACAGTAGATGCACTCACACCCTCTTCCGTCACACCGACCCATCTCAATGTGTGACGCTTCGGTACGGGTATAGCATCCTTCTGGAGTAGGCAGAAGTCGTCGAACTGAATCAGCCTACCCATCAGGTTCTGCGAGCCTGGACACCGCGTCAGTCAAGCGTAATTCGCTGCGATCCATACCAACCCACCGTCCATCGTCGTCGCCCCATCGCGCGTCACGACAAACACCCACTCCGGCGAAGCGACCATCGTCACGAAGTCGCCCGGCAAGCTCAGCACCGCGCGCTCGATGCCCGTCCCCGTCAGGAAGATGAGCTCGCCCGTGCTCGTGGCAATGACGACGTTGCCGTTGCCCTGCATGTCCCCATCAGCCCGCTCGCGCGACGTCGACGACCTCGTAGGTGGGGGCCCGCCCGCGGCGACACCCAGGACGCGCGTGCCCTTCGGCAGCTCGTACGTCCACTCGCCCTGCGTGGCCCACGTCCCGTAGGGCCTGTAGTTGACGTGCGCGGGGTGTTCGTTCTCGGGCTGGCAGGCGTATGCTGCGCCGCGTTCACCTGGAGCATGCGGTATGTGTGGTCAGGCCAGATGCAACTACTCAGTCGGGACGTACCGAGGGATGCCAGGTCGTACTTGAAGTGGTCCGTGAAGTGGTACCCTTTCCGGGCGGACTTGTCGTGGAACTCGACGTTCACTATGTGATGTGTATCCTGGTCGGTCACTTCGATTACCCCGACCATGTTATACGCTAAGCGGTTGACGTTGTCAGTCTCGCGCCTAGTGCGGAGAACACGCGGTACCTACCGAGGTATCGCTTCTTGTTCTCCATGGGCGTCGACCCTGGCTGGAACGCAGGCTGCGCCTTAGTGACACTGACTGTGCACCGCTCAGTCACCTAGACAGGACACATAGTACAGCAAACTTACCCATCTCCTTCACACCATCCTTCGCACCCCACCTCTTCTCTTCCGCATCGTCATCCATGCCGACCCCCAGATCATCCATGATCCAGTTATCGTCGCCCAAAGCCGCAGCGAGCTCCTCGTCCATATCCACATCGTCGCCCGCACCCTTGGCTGCGCCCTCGATCTCCCTGTCAGCCTCCTCGTCAAACAGCGTCGGAGTCTTGCCGCGTTTCTTCTGGACGCCAGTGACACTTGAGGCCGCTGAGGGCTTGACAGGATCGGGGGCGGAGGCGGGGATGGGCTCGGGCCACCGCGTGAAGGTCCCCTCGAGGTCGGTCCACGCAAGGAGGTTCTGGGAGGGCGAGAAGGCCAATTGGAGGACAGGTGCCGGAAGCGCGCCTTGATAGCTAGCGTCATGGCCGATGAGCACATCGCTACACCAACTTGCCTCGGTTGCTGCTTACCGGTACAGCAGTCGTCGCGTCTGCGTAGACCAGATGAACACGCCGGACTTCGACGCAGAAGCGAGGTAGACCCCGTTCTTCGAGAGGGCGAGAGCAGTAATAGCTCCCGAGGACGCATCGTCAGAAAACGTCGTGGACTTTGTCCAGTTCTCGCGCGAAATCGTGACTACTTCTGTAGAGTTTGTTAGTGAGTGGGGGAGGGATGTGTAGAGGACTGGGGTCCTTGCCATGCGTGCGCGTCGCGACGAAGAAGTACTGGCCAGATGGGTGCCACACCGCAGAGCAGTCATATTCAAACTCTTCGGATCTGGGTATCCCGTCAGCGAAAGACGAGTAAACAGAAGCGCGAGTTGGGACGCACTCGGCGTTGGCGACGGCAGGAATAACGCCCTCGATGAGCTTGACTTCCTTGCCTTCCCCTTCGGAGACGTCCCAAACAATCAAGCGTCCATCCGCACCGCTTGTAGTCTATGAAGTTGTGAGATGATACCTGCAGGAAGATATGTACACAGACAGACCAATAGAGATCCTGAGGGGTGCCATGTTACCCTACGGACCGCTTTCGTGTGGCCCTCCAGTAGCACGACATTAGTCGTATCCTCCAAATCAATCACTTTGATAGTTGGCTCGCTGCGAGCTGTATAAGAGATCGAGCACACTCAAGAGAGTAGAGTATTACGCACTCGGATGTGACAGCTATCCGACTACCCTTGGGATCTACAGCCATGCTCCGAATCGCGACACCGGCTGCACTGGTCACTAGCCCGTCCATCTCTTTCTTGTCGATTGCATATTTCCTGACTTCTGAGTCATGACTACCCGAGAACCAAGCGTCGCTCTAAGACTAAGGTTTGAGACATAGGGCCCATGAAGAGAAGGAAGGAGCAACGCACCCCTGCAGCGAGACATGCTATCCCTTCGTTCGCTTCTACAGCTGCGTCTGGTTCCTGCTCTGAGCCTAGATCTGTCCTCCATATCCGTACAAGCGAGTCAACTCCTCCTGTATATACGCGTCTGCAGCCAAAAAGTTAGCTATCGACGCGTACTAGTGAGTAGTTGAGGTTGCTTACGAGCCATCCCGAGCAAATGCAAGGCAGGTAGGCCCTGGTTGATGTGCAGAGCTGACAATAGGGGTGGAAACCATCTCACTACCCCAAACAGACCTGGCTAGAAGGCAAGTGCGTGTATGGTTTTGGACGAACGTCTCTCGGTCAGAGCGCGTGGCACCGGGGCCGTGACCGCGCGCCCAAGCAGAACGCGTCCAGTCACGCGTCCGTGACATTTAAGCGCTCAACTACATTTAATGCGCGTCTGCCCGCGGTCGCTCTGGAAAATCTACTGCGATGTCCGTCACAGTCGTCTCACTCTCCACCTCTATCGTGACTCGCCTGAATAACGCTGCTGCCTGACCACATTCAGCGAAGCTGGTGAAAAACTGAGGAGATACCTCAGGCTTCAGTGTCGCGGCCAGTGTTACAGCCCATCCGTGGCCATGCTATGGTAAGTACTGTCGTTTGTGGTTCCGCATCATGCAGTCAACCCACGATATCCCCTCAAAGGGCACGGCAATTCCTATGGCAGAAATTCACAGAATCGTCATATTTGAATGCAGTCTCCATTTAGTAGACTAAGGAAAGCGGAGAAGTCGGAGCGCTGGCCTTGCAGCGCTCAGATGGGGACACGAGCGACAGGTGCGTAGTCTGCAATGCCCCCAGCCTAACCATGGACGCTCAACTCATCGCCAACGGTGCCTCCTTGGACGACGCCACCGTACCCGCCGTTCGTGGAGGTCCATCCTCGAGTAGGAGCTTGGGAACCTCCAGTCTTTCCTCTGACTCCTACCGCGACGATATCGATCAGAAACTTGCGCTCGCAAGCCAGGGGTATTCATCGCGCTGCGCTATCGACTGGCATAACTACTACCAATGGGGTTGGGACACGATATGGGACTTCTCCCCTCCGCGAAGTCGCTACGACTTGTTCCCCCTGCCCAAATCGCTGTCCAGCCGTATCCCCATCGAGGTCGTGGAGGCGGTCATAGACTACATCGAATGGCAAAGCTTGCTATGCACGTGCGCACTTGTCTGTCGCTCTTGGTACTACCGCAGCACGATGAAATTATACCGGAGAATCGCCATCACCTCCCGCGTCGACTTCGACCGGCTGTCTACCTCCGCACGCCAGTCGCAAAGAGTGCGAGACCGACTTGCGCTCACCCGCCATATAGACATCCGAAGCTCTGCACAGGCGTTCCCCCTCGTCTTCGGGAAGCTGTTGCCGAGACTCGAAACTCTAGAGCTCGGCGAGGCCTGCATGACCCCACCGATACATCGCAGCTTCTTCCTCGCATTGTCGCAGCTGGCCAGCATCACCTCACTGACCATGTTTGGCCTGGAGCTGTTCAACTTCATCGAGCTTCGGAATATCATCTCGAGGTTCCCCCTCCTGACGAAACTATCCATCATCGATGTTTCGTGCAAGCACGTCCCCGCGGACCGCATTACTGCGAACACGGTGCGGCCGTCGACCCCTCAGAGCAATATGCGATTACAGGAACTGGTGATCAGGGGCGCATGGGCCGCGACCCTACGCGAAATCATCGACTGGCTGACAGCCAATAGTCCGACCTGTGAGCTTGTCTCACGGCTGACTGTACGCGGCACGGTAGGAGAGGGCACTCGCCATTCTCAGCAGCTCCTCCAAGTGTCCGGACGGTCCCTGATCGATTGCCAACTCGACTTCAAATTGGGAGGTGAGTCCAACAGATGTCCATTCTGTGCCTCTGCTCAGGAAGGCTCACTCGCTTGCCGACAGATCACCTTGACTTCCGACCCAACACTGAGCTCCAAACCCTGCATCTAGTCTGCCACGACCCTCTAATGATGCACTGGCCCCTCCTTCTGCAAACACTAGAAGACCAGCTCCACAGTTTGCAGAGCGCTCACCTGCAGTGGGTCTCGTTCGACTTCCGGATGAACGTCGACACCTTGCTGCGCCTCGGCCGCTTCCCAGCCTCGCTGGACCCGTCGTCAGTCCACAAGGCTCAGACCGGCGAGGTGCTCTCCCGCGTGTCCGAACTCGGGATCCACCTGTCTGTAGTGCCGGGGTCTCCTCCGGTGCGCAAGGCCCCGTCTTCGACGCACGAACTCGTGGAGAACACTGCAGCGGCTGGGTTCCGCACAGTCTTCGCGCCGTTCCATGCGCGCGGAGCGTTGCGCTTCTCGACGGAGGTGTATGAGGGAGAACCCACGTCCAAGTTCTACTCCGGGGCCTCGTCCATGGCACTCAGTGTAGTCGACAGCCTCTCGTTGGCAGATGCTGGCAGCGCGAGAACCCCAGAGGACCCTCCGTCACATGCACTCAACCAGCACTTGTCCCCTCACGCCGTTAAGGCATGACACACACTGTTCTCCGATGACACGGAGACGGTCCTGAATCTACCTATCGAGGCAGTCATTATCTACAAATTGAGAACGGTCAGCCTAATTCAACTAGCCTCTCGAGACAAGCTCATGTCAATAGATTTGCATATGCAAGAGTGCTCATGCTTGCAGGTCGTCCTGGTAGGGATCACCAGTGCAGGCTGGTGCACACTCAATTTACACCTCATGGGACGGACGACTTCGTTCTGATATCCAGCCCACTGACCCCTCTCATAACAAAGCTCGCATGTCCAGTGCATGCCCACGCCCCTCCCCAAATATCGTTGTGGCCCGCAAGATATGCAACAGCGTTCTGATCTTCGATGTCCCATCGGCCACAACCAATGGCACAATATTACCTGTTTCCATGACATATGTGCGCATATACTTACATGCGAGCGCGGAAGGTCTTACGCGACAAATGCCCGCGATGCGGGGTAGTTCCAGTGGTGCGCACACTGACTACCAGCGCAGTGTTACTGAGACGTCGCAAACACCTTCGACCGAATCTACCTGCGTGCGTCCGCCGCACTTTTGTCTAACACTTCGGCGCCATGGAATGGGGGTGACAACCCCTCCTAGGTTGGCCGCCCAGGTCCCCTCCTACGGTCAAGGCGAGCCCCAACAGATACGGTGCAAGCGAAGGTAGATGAATCCGGGCTGTGCGCACCATGTCCCCATGCAGAAAGCGACACACCAAAGTGGACACAGCATCTCATGAATTACTTGCTGGTGTCGAGCCAGAATAGCCATACTCGTCGTCCGTCTCCGTACCTTGGAAGGCATACGCCTTGCCCTCTTTGCGCTTCCTCACGGTCTCTTCCTCTTCTCGGAACTCGCGATAGTCTTCGTTCGACATAGTCATCTTCGCATCGGCGATGTAGTCCCTCAGAATCTGAACTCACACCGCCGGGTCAGCTCTGCGCTGACAGTTCCTGGGCAAATGCTCACTTTCAGAGCTTCGTCCATTTCGTCCTCTTGGAACTCCGCATTGAGGATGCCGTTTACCGTCGTGATGTTATGGTCGTCGGTGGCATACTTCTTGAACTGCCACTCGATCCGCGCTTGCTTACGCCGCGCTTTCTTCCTCTCCATCCTCTCTGCGTTGATCTTCTTCTCGTAAAGCTTGGCGATGTTGCTGGATATCGCGGTGTTTTAAGTAGAGAATTTGGCGGTATTTGGGGTTGGGACGTACCGTAACTTAGCATTCTCTCGCTCCAATGTCACGAGCATGTCATTCGACACTGCAAATTCGCGTTCTTTGTTCCGCAAAGTCTCCTCTACCTGTGCGAGCCTGCCTTGCGACGCTCCAAGTTCGCGTTCTTTGTTCTGCAATGTCTCCTCTACCTTTGCGAGCCTGTCTCGCGCCACTGCAAATTCGCGTTCTTTGTTCCGCAGTGTCTCCTCTACCTTTGCGAGCCTCGCTTTCGTCGCCTCGAGATTCTGCCTCAGGATGACGCTGCCATCTTCCACCACTGCAGCGGGCAGTGGCCTTTTGGCAGTGGCAGGAGACTGCTTGGACTTCGCAGTACTAGTCCGTTTTGCCACCACGCGTGCGCGCTTCCTCGGTGGTGAAGGCGCGACCTCTTCCTCTTCATAGTCCGAGTCCGAGTCGTTCGTGGTCGACTGCGACTCAATCGGCGACTCGGATGAGGCAGGGATCGCCTCCTGCCGGGTCTGAGGTGGGCGGGACGAGTTTGGTCTTGACGCGGCTCGCTTTCGAGCCTGAGCCTGAGTTTTTGCCAACTGCGCCAGCAGCACCGGAAAGGGCCCCGTCGAACGGTGTGCCACCCGCGACGTCCTCGCCATGACGCATAGACGAGGGTAAGGCGGAGATGATACTGACGGTCAGGAGCACGTTGTTGACCGTTATTAGAGATCGTCAAGCATACAGTTATGTGAAACCTCTACAATCGAAGCTGAGCATGTTAGTCCGACCCCATGTGCTCGGACAGTCGCGGAGGTCGAACAACATACCGACCAATCATGCGGCGCGAGTCTTTCCGGTGGTTTAATGGATATCTCCTCCTGAGCCAATGAGGCGCGGCAATATACTGCGATGGTACCACGTCCGCATCGGGAGTGATCTAGACAAAACAAAAAGGTTGAGGCAGCAGAGTATGCGATTCCAGCCTCTTGTTGTGAAAGACAAACAAATCGACAGCCACTCTCATCCGGGATCTAGTCTGGTTGAACTTTCAATAAATTGAGGATGCGGCTCGGCCCGGTCCGATGAGCAATAGGATCGGGATCTGAGATCGCAGGCGTTGCGCAGGGCGTGCCAGTGCCACCAAGCACGCACACTTGTTCTCTCCCAGACTCACCCGTCAAGAAGCTGTGTTGCCGCTCAATATCGTTCTCACCATCAGCGTGCAAACGACAAAACAAAATCGTAGAGCACGGCTTACCCTTCCGGCCCCTTCAGGCCTAGTGACAGTGCTACATACTACTTGAAGTACTGAACTACTATGCCATCGACATCTCAGTCACCCAGACGCAAACGCATCCGGAGGTACTTCTCTGCCTCCGCGGCCACAGGCGCAAGGTATACAGCGAAGCTCAATGCACACTCTATGTCAGCTGCGCGTCGTCGTAGAGGCTCCTCTTCGTCCAGCCATGGCTTCCACTTCTCCCCCGAAGGCGCCAGCGACGACTCCGGCGTCGAGGATGTCCATTCATACCATCTTTCGGATAAGGACCACTCGTTTGGCCAAGCAAGCGACGACATGCACAGAGGGAGGACACCGCTAGCGTACGCTTCATTGCCTCCTACACCCATTTCCTCGTCCCCACCACTGCAGACTTCTCCTCCCGCTTTCTCTCCCTCCATGGCATCCTTCCCTTCGGCAGAGCTATACTACGAGCCTCCATTCTCGATATGGGACTATCTACGAGAGGAGCTGCTGGCCACGGACTTCGATTCGCACCAGGAGCTGAAATGGGAAAGAGTGAGCAACTTCCTCAACATGCCGCTTGCACTCGAGAAGGTGGGTTCCGAGCTGCAACTTCGATCTGTCTAGACGGTTCAATTGTATCTGTCACAGATATTTGCATTCGGCTTCGTTGTCTGCCTTGATTCTTTCCTTTACACCTTCACCATTCTGCCGATTCGATTCGCCTTGGCAGTATGGCGCCTCTTCCTGAACACAGTCACTCGGTCAGAGAAGCCCCTCCCGCCCTCACAGAAAGCCGATATACTACGGACCCTGCTCCTGATCGTCTCTGTGATCATCCTCAGTCCTCTCACGGACGCCAGCAAGATCTACCACTCCATCCGCGGACAGGACACCATCAAACTGTATGTTATCTTCAATGCACTTGAAGTACGCCCTTTCTCAAGGCTCCCGCGTGTTCACCTGCACAGCTGCCTGACTGCGTTGCGCAGATCGCGGATCGGCTATGTGCTTCGATAGGCCAGGACATTCTAGACTGTTTATTCTCGCGTTCAACGCTGGAGGTCATATCACATCACAAAAAGCCAACATCATACATTTTCCGACCTGTGGCGTATTTTGCTCTAGCTCTGGTTTACTGCGGTCAGTCCCAATGGCTTCATTCTTACCATTCTCGATTGACCGTACTTACCAGTGGCCCACACCCTGGTCATGATCTACCAGACGATCTCGCTGAACGTAGCTGTGAACTCATTCGACCACGCGCTCCTCACTCTCCTAGTGTCCAACCAGTTCGTCGAGATCAAGGGGAGCGTGTTCAAGAAGTTCGAGAAGGACAACCTGTTCCAAATTACTTGCGCAGGTGGGTGTCTAGGCATGATGCACGCGGCCTGCCCTCATTTGACGACGACAGACATCGTTGAACGCTTCACGCTCTTCCTGATGCTGCTGGTCGTGGCGTTCCGGAACCTCATTGAGCTCAGCGGGTCGTCCTTCAACCTCGGCGAGGGTCTCGCGCTGCCGAAGAGCTTCGGCTGGTTCCGGGGCAACAACGCCTTGTGGACGATATCCTACGTGTGTCCAGTCCTACCTCCTCCCACACGCGTTTTCCAGGGCTCACATTCATCACAGCCCGTATTATCAGTAATGACATCCGAGATGATCGTCGACTGGCTCAAGCACGCATTCATCACCAAATTCAACCACATCCGCCCCTCGGTCTACGAGCGCTACACAGACGTACTCTGTCGCGACCTGGCCAGCGGAAGCGCTGTCGGCAGGCGCGGTGCGCGCAAGGTACGCAACGCTTACCTCCTCAACGTCTAACCACTCACGCACGGCGCCTCCAGCACACCTACGTCGACCAGTCTCCGCTGGTCGCGCGCCGCCTCGGCTTCGCATCCGTGCCACTGGCCGTGCTCGCGATCCTCATCGGCTCGCAGTCCGTCAACCTCCTCATCTCTATGCACGCCGACAGCGACGTGCCCTGGATCTGGGACCGCGCCTACGCGGACGTGTCGACTGACGAGTGGATCAACGCCGCCAAATGGGCCGCCCTCGCCGTCCTCCTCTGGTTCTGGTACGTCCCCTCCCCTCCCTGTCCCCTGCCCTCGCGCGTCGCTCATGGATCTGTATCGCAGCTTCGTCGTGGTCAAGATCATGCTCGGCGTGCAACTCCTGAGCTACGCCACGCGGCGGCGCGCGGGGATGGAGGCGCGCGAGGCGGCGGACGTGGTCAACGACTTTGGGCGCAATCCGATCGGGGAGGGCAAAGAGGAGCAGACTTACAACAAGGAGCTGAAGACTATCCTCGACGACATGCGCGACGACGCCACGCCCGTGCCTGACATCGGGGAGCGCAGGCCAGAGGGCGACCCGGGGAAGGGAGGAAAGCGGAAGCGGCTGCCGCTGGAAGAGATCACGCGGTTCACAATGGTGAAGCGCATTTGGTGAGGCGGCCGGCGTCCGCGGAGTGGTTGCCTTGTACTATCACGATGTTCGGCATGTATGCTTTCATATCTTGCCACTGCTGTCGTAAGCTGTGTGGGGGTCTCGGCCTCGAATTGTGGAACAGTTCGTGTATTGTCCACGGCATAATGACGACTAATGTTACATACACTTGACCAGACTGTCTATCCTGTACATGCGACGACATACCCTACACGAACAAGACAAAAGTCTAGTGCTACTGCTACAGATGAACACGAAGAAAGACGAAGGAAAAGAGGAAGGAGTGTGCGTTTTGGGCGAGAGAGGCCACAAGGTTGGACTAATAGATGAAGCGAAGTGTAGATCAAGAGTCTAGGCGGGAGCATATGACGGATAATGATACACACTGTACAATGCAAGGAGTGGAGGGCTGCCGCGTAAGAGCGATACATAGTAAGCAGCAAATAACGGGAGAGCGATTGCAAACGAGCAAGCATAGCGAGTGATAGCGATTGCAGATGCGGCGGGCGATAACAGAATTGGAGGGTCGAGACTCAAAGGCGAAGGAGCGTGCGGCTCGCGATTGGGCGAGCGTTAGGTGGAGAAGTCGAAGGAGGCGCCGAAGACACACACAATGAGGAGAGAGCTTTTTGTTACACGAATGGGGGGGTCGAAAGAAGTTCTTGGGCGGTCTTGGAGTGATGCGCGGCGCACATTTAGTGGTGACGCGAGTATCCGCTGTAGAGGTTCCCGTAATCCGACCGCTTGCTTCTAAGGGACGCCCCACCAGCAGCCTCAGGAGGCGACCTGCTTCTTCCATGCGCCGTGGACGGCTCCGCCCTCGTGCGGTCGACGACAGTCGTAGGTGCGTAGAGCTGCCTCTTCGGCGGTGGGGAGGTGTGGGCTGGCGGGATATAGACTCTCTTAACTTGTTCGGGGGTGGGCACAGGAGGGCCGTAGATTTGCCTGACGTGACGGCGACCATCCACAGATCTCTCCTCCCGCCGCTCATGGCGACCCCGCTCGTCACGGTACTCCCTCTCCTCGCGGTGACGACTCTTCTCCCTCTCCGACCTCTCGCGGTGTGACTTCTCCTCGCGGTGGCGACTATGCTCTTTCTCCGACCTCTCGTGGTGGTGGTGGTGGTGGCGCCTCGAGCTGTGCAGCGGACTCGATGACCGCGGGGTGTGGCTGCTCGAGAAGATCTCCGCCGTGAAGCCACTGACGGCGACGACAGACCCGCGCGGCTTCGACACCTCGACTTTGTGCTGGCCACCGAGGTCTTTGATCTTGGTCCCTGGCGAGAAACGCAGCGTCGACAACGGCGCGTCGAGCGTCGCATTGGTTCCGACGCGCATATTGGCTGGGAGGCTCGGGACCGGGGGGACGAAGTGGGGCTTCGTGGTGGGGGAGGGCGGACCGTAGTTCGTCGGCGTGTACACGGATGGGGTATCGGGGAGCTCCTTGTCCAGTGGCACACCATACGGGTCCGTGGGATAGATGACGATGCGGTCGATCGACTGCTCCCTGCGCTGCGCGACCGACGAGCTCGATGGCTTGCGAGAAGGTGTCTGGAACGCGGACAGGAAGGCGGTCCTCGGCGGGGACGGAGCAAGGCCATGAGTGGCGGGCAGTGGCGCGGTGTTCTGGCGGCTGGGCGTCCTACGAGCGGGCGCACCAGGGACGGGCACGGGCTGGTACGCGGGCGAGCTCCTCGACGTCGACGAACCGTGGTGGCGCGAGCGCGGCCGGGAGCTCCCGGAACTCTCGTCGCTCAGCTGGCGCTGCATGCGCGGGGGGGAGAGGGGCATGGGGCCGGGGCGGGGAGGCGAGCTGGTGACAGGTTGAGCCCACATGCGCGCGATCACGTCGTCTGCGGGGTCCGGGGGATTGGGCACGTAGATCTGTGGCGCCGTGCTGTCGACCGAAGGTACGTGCTTGCTCGACTTCTTCTTGGAGATAGACTTCGCGCCGTGGCCACCCAGGGGCGCGGTGATGTAGGACTCGCTATACTGCGCGGACTGCGACAGTGGCGGCCGGCGGTGGCGATGGGAGCTGTGGGAAGAGGCGTCGCGCTTACGCTCGTCACGCCCGTCGTCGCGGCGGTCGGACTCAGCGGAGCGGCGAGCGGTGCTCAGGACGGCGGGCGACGACATGTAGATGTCGGAGCTCGACGACTTTTTGTGAAGTTTGAGTGGCACCGTCGGCTTTGTGACGTCGTGCGACGGGCGCCGGCTGTGGTCGCGCTGCCGCTCGGCGAGGCGCTGGGCGTCCTTGTTTTCGCGCGCAAGGCGCTGCTGCTCCTGCAGAAGATCCTGCAAACGGAGCTCAGAAGACGAGCGGCGCAGTCCACGACTGCCCGACTTGGCGGTCTGCGACGGTTTACGCGAGTCCAGAAAGGGCAGCTTAGTCGGCGTCGGGGGCACGGCGCGGGGCTTGATGTACGAGTCCTCGAGGGTGTCGGGCTGGAGTGGCTCCTGCTGGAGCGGCGGCGAGATCCTCGCGCCAGCCTTCGTCTTCACCGCGTCCTCGGGCTTCTTGCCGCCGAAGTTAGGCAACATACCCTTCAGACGATCCATACGCTCGATGTCCTGCTCCGTCGGGGATGGATACTTATCGAGGTTCTGGGAGCGCTCCTCGCGCTCCTCGGCCTCGGCGCGTGCGCGTGCGAGGTCCTCGTCGGTGAGCATCCTCGGCTTACGCGCGAGGAACGGGACGTAGCTGGGCAGTTGCGCCATATTGGGTAGCTGCGACATGCTCGAGCTACGACGCAGCTCGGCCTTCGCGTTGGGCCCCGCAGGGACGCCCTCGAAGTCGTCTGGGTTGCGCAAGGGGCCGTAGCCGTTCTTACGCCGGTCCTCCTGGTATCGCGCGACCTCCTCACGCGACGGCCATCTCCGGGCAGGCTGCTCGGTGACCGGCTCTGGGTGGCGGATGACGGGGCGTGGAGGAGCGGTAGGCTGTTTGGTGGAGTTGGAACGGGAACGGGAGGTGAGGTGGAAAAGTGGCGCTTTTGAGTGCGTCGGGTTCGATGTTGAACGCGCGAGGTGAGCACCTTGGCGGGTGTTCATCTGCTTCCAGTCCTTTACGAGTTGTCGTTCGCGCTCGCGTTCCGCTTCCTTTAGTCGGTCGCGGTCGCGGTCGCCCATGACAGGCCTATGTTGAGACAGTTTGGTGAGCCACGCCACAACGGGAGCCACAGTTGAAGTCGGGACGTACCTCATGAACGAGTTGGATATCTTTCTTACGCGTTCCATTGCTGTCGAGTAAAGGTTACGTGTGTTGGATGAGTTGGGTGGTGTGTGGGTGAGTGAGTAGATGCAGAAGAGCGAAGAATGGTAGGGCAAAGGGTGGGGGTTTCGAAGGGCAGAAAAAGGTCGTCAAGACACTTTGGGAGAGGCGAACGGTTTAAATGAGTAATGTTGCAGGGGCCAAAGCGTGGTAACGTGCCTTTCGATATCGAAGCCGGCTTATCAAAGCGGGTTAAGTGGGTGTGGCGTAGAAAAGTGTTTGTTCTGTTGGGTTGTCGCAACACTTGAAATGCTGTGATATAGGGCGAGAAGCCTCATACTGACCAATTCTACCTAGAAATTTGATAGTCAGCAATCGATAAGTGATACTATCTCACTTGGTATCAGAAAATTGTCGCACCGCTGCCACAGAGTATAAGGGAAAGGCCTAACAAGGAATGCCCAGACTTCTAGCGGGTGGTCTTCGGGCTCAGATGACCTGCCTTATACGGATGAAAGAGAGTGAGAGCCTGGACCGTGAGTGGATGGGGGACAAGGCGTAGTGGCGGTGGACGCAAGACCCAAGGTTTTTGTGGCAGTCGCTACTGGGCGACCTCGCGCGGCCCACGCAAGTATCGCGTTGGGACTTGTGAACTGGCAACCATGCGCTGGAGGCGAGGAGGAGGGGAGTCAACGCAAACCACCACACTTGCCGGAAATGGGTCCGAGCTGATCCGGCCGATCAGCAAAGGCATGAGGGTGGCTGATCAGTTCTCTCGGGCGCAGGGTGGTGACCTCGCCAGTCCGTCGGTTCGACCCACTGTGCCGGGCATTCGATTCGTCCTGCAGCCTCACATCGTTCTGTTGCCCATGCCCAGAAATCAGAACAAGAGTGTCGCCGAGCGGGAGGCTACATCTTGTGGAAGACCCGGTGAAGAGCGGCATTTCTCTCGCCGTTCGTTACAATGCTTTCCACGGTCGCTAGGAGGGTCTTTGCCGCATGGATGTGCTACCGGGGTACAGAACAGCCACACGAGGAGGATGCAGTGCACATGGCTGCGGGAGTACTAAGTCCACGCCTGCAGATCCGAGCGCAGCGAGCAGTGAACCAGCCGAGTCGCACGCGGGTGAGTCGAGGATCGCGTCTAGGAGTGTGGCCCGAAAGGGGCAACTGAGGAGGGGCAGTACTCGTACAGTATGCGATGACCTCGTGAGGGGCGCAGCGAGGGGCGGTACGGGGGAAAGGCAGGCACCGACCTGAGAGCATGGCCGAGCAAGGTGGACCGCAGCAGCGGAGGAGTGGAGGAGCCTGGCGAGCGCCGTGGAGAAATGTCTACTATCTTGTTGACGTAATCCTTAGACTTGCCTTTTCCGTGCAGTCATCATTGCAATGGACGTCATGTCCTGGTCAGCGCTGCACTCCATAAAACCTGCCACTGGCAGCCGCGCTCGCTGCTCTCCCTACCCTTCGTTCGCCGCCAATCCCACCGGCAACACCAGGTTAGCTCTCGTTTTCCCGCCTTCTGCGCGTTGTGTCGGACTGAACGCGTCTCTAGCCCTTACGACCCACCTCCACGACCTGTTAACGACTAGCCATGGCTGCCGGCGCCGCGATCCCAGGCCTCTTCTTCACCTTCGCCGCCATGGTGCTCCTTATCTTCGTACGTGATTCTGTCTCTCGTGCCCTCCCGAAACTCATCGTGAGCCCAGGCGTCGGTGTCAGCACCGACATGGAACGCTATCCGCTTTCTGACCACCACCGTCGACGGAGCAACAACACACTTCGGTGTATTCGGTTACACCGGCACAGACGCGCACGTCGGATGGTACTTCCCCTCCGGCGTTGCGGACTCCACTCTGAACGACAGGCTCTTCCACAACCTCACCAACGCGCTCATCCTCGTCCCCATCGGTGCGCTCTCTCCGTTCTAACATCGCTCGGCCCGTCTGACCCTTCTCCCTCCACCAGCCGCCGGCCTGTCCGGCCTCGCATGGCTCTTCGGGATCTGCGGCGCAGCGTACCACCGCGTGGGCACCGTCCTCATGACGCTCCTCGCCGCAGTCGCCTTCCTCGTCACCCTCGTCGTCTGGATCATCGAGATGGCGCTCTTCGGCATCGCGCGCGACCACGTCCGCAACCACGGCGGCGCCGCCACCTACGGGAACGCCAACTGGCTCGTCCTCGGCGCGCTCGTCGCCCTCTTCATCGCGTTCTTCGCCAGCCTCTGCGGCACCTTCGGCAGCTACCGCAACCGGCGCGCTGCCTACTGAACTTAGCGCGGTGTGACGTCAGGGCGGAGCGCGCGAGTTGGGCGCCGTCATGTTCTTCGAGTTTTGCTGCTGTTCTTCGTTGATGTTATATTGCTTGACGTCTGCTTGTGGACGCTTCCATTCCCCATATTACCCATCTTGCGGCGATGAATATTAATAGCGACCCCGAAAGTCACCCAAGAGCTTTGGCAGCCCCCTGTAGGTTTTATATCGTTTCACATCCATTGCCATTACTAGCGTGCACGCTTTGCAACCCCCTTGTGCAACCCCTAGCGTATCATATTCTACTTGAGCAGATCTAGTTAGCTTTACATCATGTTCCGCTACCGGCTTCATCAAGTCGAAGAGACGTGTTCTTACACAATCATGAGCATGCCGTCTACTACAACACAAAAATTTAGAAAAAGAAACGGACGCGATCTGTCAACCGTCTGGTCACGAGCACATCCAGCCAGGCGACCAGCTCAGAACACAGGCTACCCATCGGTGAGCAGCTGGCCCTGAGCACGTCCGGAGCTGACGACGCCGTCCACGGTGCTGCAACCATTCGGTGGGACGCGATAGTCGGCACAGACCCAAGTCAGTCAGGACGTCATCACCTATATATCATGAAGCTGGAACACACGGCCTGCAGGCTCGTTCATGAGGCTGAACGCTGCATCGCATTTGTCTTCGTGCTGATAGCAACGCCCACCGCGCGGTCTTGACGTACCCGCTCACAAAGAGCGAATCCTTCAGCGTGAAAATATTCGCGGTGGTGTGGGTAGTGATGCCACACACCATGTAGTTTCTCTGAAGGTATATTGTCGAGTCCCTGAGGCGCCCCGCCGCGAACGTTTCGTAGGCAGGTAGAGGACGGCGCCGGATGAGGAGGCAGTATTGTACTTCAAAGCAACGTCTACCCGAGTCGCTGACGACCAGTGTAAATGCTCCAGGTCGTCGACGATAGCCACACGTGGCGACTGCACGACGAGTAGGAAACGTCAACTATTAATCGAAAACCAGCTTGTCGACGATATCGAGCCGGCGGGAGTCCTTCGGCAGGGCCTCAAACGCGGTTGACAGGGTGCGCGCGCGGAAGTATCGGGTTGAATAGTCGCACGAATCGACCCTCCGATCTCGTTCTCGCCCTTGCGCGGGTCCGGCGAGGGCCCCCAGGGTAGCCGAGAGGGAGAAGCTGTTGTGCGTAGACGTTCCATGCAGTCGGCATGCTTGAAGAAAGATCGTGATTAGAGGGTCGGACGAGGCACCACACGAATGGTTCCACTCACGGATAGCGTGTATAAGTGGCCTGAAAAGTCGATCTTTGTCAATCGCAATGAGGCGTGCTGACACAGTGAGACGTCAATGCATACGACAGTAGCGCTTTCGGATACGATGCTGTCTTTTGGGGAAATGGTATGTACCGCCACAACCGTACTGGATGTCATAGATAGTTCCGGGACAAATGCATAGTTGGTGCCCGGTGTAGTTGGTGGAATGGAAGCTGCTATGAGATCTCTGGATCATTTGTGCTCTTCTGAGCGGTAGTAACGTGATACACCTTCTATCACCCTAATATATCAGTCGACGCTAGGCTGAACTTCCTGTCATCGCGTCGCCCGCTCAACACGAAAAGAGTGCACGAGCCAAAGCAGATGCAGCACCATTTAAGAAATGCGGGTAGCCACTCGTATTGAGTAGTTAATGCATCCGAGCCCGTGAGGACATCATGTGGCCATGTTATAATCATCCAGTTGGACGCAGTTGGGCGAAGTAAGCAGTGGACTATAGGGCACGAGGTGTAACCACTATCAAATAGGAAGATAACACGCACTGTGAGTGAGCATGCAACCGTGGCAGTGATTAGTTGGCGTGATAGATGTCATTCAACAGGCGTTCGTAGCCGTCAAATCTGCCATCAAAGAGGCGTCCTGAGCAGCAAGGGCTTGACCTGTAGGTTTCCGAGATATCGTGTTCAATATGGGTACAGAACTGCCAGGTATGACAATGAGCCGCTAACGATACAGCTTGTTTGAGCGATCCAAGAGTACAACGATATCGCAATGGATGCGCGTGAACTGCTCATCGGTGATTGAGCACCATGCTCGAGACCTGGACTGAGGTCATTTCAGCACGCCTAGATAACACAACAGATACCTCACTCACCGCGCCAGACACTACCAGTCCCGCCACCGTCCGCATTCCAGGCGACCAAGATCACTAACAATGACCGACGATGAGGTTCTTCCGGCATCTACTACGTATCTGCAGTGACTCCGCCCTCCGCCGCCCGCGTCGCCTCTAGGTTGTACTGCACGTTCTTCCTATACTTGGTGACCAAGTCGGCGGCGATCTTGACATGCGCGTTGGCTCGTATAATCTCCTCGAGGCAGTGGTTGAGCTCTATGACCGTCTCCGTGCATTTGTCCTGTCTGGTCTTATATATCGTCGCCGGGGGAAACGGAAAAGCGTGTCACGAACCGCATTCTTGATGATACGTTGAAGGAGGACATTCTGTCGCTCTGCATGCGGGTTTTCCATTCCGAAAGTCTTCAAGTTTCAAAGACAGATGGGTAGTTTCGGCTCAGACACGAGGGTGCGCACACTTATGCTTGCTAAAGGGAAGCAGGTGATAGGCGTGTCGTGATCGTGTGGGACATAGGTGGACTGGAGGACCGAAGTCGCTCAACTGCGTTCAAGTTCAACGAGTGCGGCGTCCAAGCGGCGTCCCAGCATGCGCGGTCGGCAAAGCCCGGACCAGCGATTCCCGTCGGTGGCGGAGAGCGTCTGTCGCTGTGCTACCTTCAAGTTGCTCAGTCGCCCCCGTCCACCGGACATGAAGAGACAACTCGCCCAAATCCATCAGCCTTGGCAGGTCGACTTCACACCGCGGTCCACGCCGCTACGTTGGCGCTCCACCGCCCGCCCCCGCAGCTTCTCCCCGCCGAGCACGCGCGGCGCAACATTAGGCTTGTCGGGGCTCTATGCACACATCCTCCAGGCAACTCATCTCTTGCACACTCCGCGCCTGCGTATGTGTTCGCCCGACAGCGCAATCTCTCACAAGACGCCATCCGCGCGCATGTGAGTACCTCGTGATAGGGATTGCGGTCAGCCTCGACAGTCGACGCGTCTGTACCCGAAGACGAGGGTGCCATCGCGCCGCCAACTGCTAATACAACGAACCTTCCGCCGCTGGCGCTGCGCAGTTACAGTTCTCTGGCAAGATCAATGTACTTACTATCATGCGTCTACGATACAGAGTCTCGAGCCTCGAAGCTTGACCGCGGCCGTCGTTGCTTGCAAGAGCAGGGCGTAGTTGAGAATACTACTGAGCCGTAGCCTCATTTTGCGGTGAGCACTCACACTCGGGGCTCACACCACCTCTTATCGCCGTGGCGGTGTGCGCGAACGCACCCTCGATGATGTGGTGATGCTGCGCACCGGTGTCGTCAACTCCTTTGCCACATCCTCTGAGGTGTCATCCAAGTGCCATCCAACGCTCGGACGGATGAAACGCGCCACGCATGGGCGCGTGCTACGCCAGACACTCAGAGCCCGCCCAACAGGTATCTTCCCTAGCTCCACACATTGGGCACTCGGGCACGACATGACCTCCTCTGAGGTCCTGCTGCTGATATATGCGGATGTTTTGTCTACGAATTTCCGCGGCGTAATTCTTGTGCGTGCGAGTGGGCTGCGAGGGTCAGCTCTGGCTTAGCAAGGCTTTCGTCTTGTGTCTTCGCTGTCCAGTGCACCACCACAAGGGGACGCCATGTAGAGGACGTCAAACGCTACTCAGTATGTCCGATTGTCTGATACTATGTGTACCCGGTGCGCGTTCACGGAATATCACGGCGCGGGTGTCAGTAAGTGTCCTTCAATTTGTATCGGACATGCTCACCCACCGGTACGTCCTATCGAGTTGATTTGCCCATGATCAAGGCGCGGGGTCTCTGTCTGACTTCTCTCGTGTTCTCAGGATGGCGACGACTCAAGGACTTCGCTGTCATAGTTACTTTACGGTGTCTGCGTGCGCTCACTTTAGCAACATATCAGGATATTTCCAGACTCGGTAAGGGCCAGCACGACCCGCAAGGCTACCTTGGCCTATCCGATATAGCTACGAAAGGCTATGGTCAGCTGAGGTGTATTATGGTCAGCTATGAAGGGTAAAGGTAGCCTTGTGGGTCGCGGTAATGTCCACTCATATTGGCGAGTCCATTATACTGACGCAAGACTATAGCTCATACTCAAGCTCTCTCTGGCCCCGCGCCGCCTTTTGCCTTGTGTGACTTTGAATGTCCGGTGCTGCTCTTTGGATTTGTACGTCCTCGGTATCCAAGCGCCAGCTCATAATCAGTACTAACTACGACACAGTTGTTTACACCACGACTACTGGAACCACCGCGCTATCACGTTCGGTGGCTGGTTGGAGATATCCCCGGTTCGCGTTCGGTCTTCCCTATGGCGTGCAGTCAGTAATGTATGAGTTGAATTATCCGCCGTACATGATAGCCTGAGAGCAAGAGCAAGAAGATAGTTGACATTGCAGACTTATGCGACATTCAGTGTTCAACGTTCAACGTTCAACGTTCATTTAGCAAGACTGCCAATAAGTAACAATATCTAAGTAATAGACGGTGAGCTTTGTTATCACAACTATGGATGCAGGGCGTCTAGCCGTTGCCACTGTTACTGGCACGTGTTGTCAGACGCAGTCGCACTGCCCAGCTCGCACTAGCCTAGTCACTAGCGTTCTGTACCCACTGACTCTGACAACGATCACATCGATCCCGCACTGCAGCCTAGCGCAGCAAGTAATCCTTTCTGTCAAACATAGATCCGATACTCAACCTGTGTATAGTAGGCGGTAACAGTGAGTGCAAGACAGACAGACACCCACCAACGCATCGATATCATGGCGGACGCTGAGGAGTGGCCGATTGAGGCGTACTGCAAGCCGTGTCGCAGACACAAGATACAGTGTGATAGGTGCGTCGCCTAGGCCACATCTCATCTATTCATCTCACCGACGGGTTCGTCTGTGCGTAGAGGAAGGCCAGTTTGCTCGTCGTGTCGTATGCAAAGTGCGTGTTTTCTGTTGATGATGAGGGCATGCGTCCTTCATGCGACGTATCGACACATTGTTAGACATTCAGCGTGATTGCCACTATGAGGATGAAAGGCTCGGGCATGACGACACAGCTAATGCCCGCTGGTCTGTGGGGCAAAGAGGCTCAAAGGAACGATACAATGCTCTGAGGTATGATAATGAGCTTAGCCTCCCTGTTGTGCCTGACCCGTCTCCTAGTCGACGCCTCCGTCCTGCTGAAGAGTCTGACACGGCACATGTAAATGATAAATCAGAACGTACAGTGATTCCGGATCGCACGGGCTTCGAGGTCTGTCTCATTGTGTTATCCGCACCTCTCTGGTTGTTGACGTGTCCTCAGGTCACACCATCAACCTTCATAACAGAGACGCTCTACCAAGACAACGATATAGGCAATGCCTACAATGTCTACGCTTTTCTATTATTTCGCGCACACTTCTACTGATCAGGCTTTGTTACTAGCTGGCTGGCATTGCCATTCAAGACGATCGGTTCTCCACTGAGTACGAAGTACCATCTACAGCCGACCTTGCCGATCCTTCTATTACCGTGCCTTCACTGGTGAGGGGCTTGAATTCTCGCTGCTTGCTGACACTGGTGTAGGACTCACGTTTACATATTTCCTTCAGCTAAATCAATTGCGAGCACTCGACAGCCAACAAGGACGTTGCTTGCAAGGGCGCACTCAATTGGCCAACAGCGTGATCGAGAAGATCAAGGGGCTAGCAGCAGAAGGCCACCATGCTGCTGTCGTGAATAAGCTAGACAATGTATGAAATCTTGAACTGCTAACCCAATTCTAACGCTGATGCCTTTGTATCTTGACATACTGAATACAGTTCATGGGAACTATTTCCAGGCCATCACGCCTGCACAGTTCGCTATTCCATTCCCTTCGCAAAATATGCACCCAACACGGTTCCTTTCCGGATTCACTATTGTTGGAATCTGATACAGTCACGATAGATGGTACCAACGTGGAGGCTGCTGGAGGCTATGCTGACATATATAGAGCAAATCACTCTGTAACGGGAGATTCCCTTTGCGTTAAGGCTGTGAGGTTGTCTAAACGGGATATATCTTCGGGTGTCCCGATGAAGGTTCGCTTGTTCATCGCTTAATTCCGAAAGCTAGTCTGTCTGAACGCTGTATCTGCAGAACATATGCAAGGAAGCACTACTTTGGAAGCATCTGTCCCACCCAAACATCACACCTTTCTACGGTATGGTGAATGCGTTCAATGAAAGGTCCGGGTTGGGCATGGTCTGCAAGTGGATGCCGAACGGGCATATCATGGAGTTCCTGCAGCATTACCCGAATGAAGACCGGCCTTCACTGGTAAATGCGGATCGGTGAAAACACTAGCTTCGTCTGCTGATCGAGACTATCGTCCTCAATAGTTATTGGATGCTGCTCGTGGCCTTCAATATCTGCACTCTAAAGAAGTGTGCATAGTTCACGGAGATATAAAAGGGGTGAGTCTGCCACTGTTTCTGATCTATGCTGCCTTATGAAAGTCTTCCTCTGGACCGGTAGAATAATATCCTAGTTGACGAGAGGGGCAGTGCATGTCTGTCAGATTTCGGGTTGTCGACTGTGTTGTACGGGACCGACACGCTGAACACTGCTACTTGCGTTACTGGCTTCAGATCAACACTACGTTGGATGGCCCCGGAGCTCCACGACCCGGAAGCGCTTGGGCTGGACAGCGCAGCACCGACTAGAGAGAGTGATATTTGGGCGTTCTCAGTGACAATGTGGGAGGTGTGTGATAGCTATGCGTTCTGCATGGGATCTGTTAAGTGAATCATTGCCAGGTCTTTGCGGGCGAAGTACCCTATCCAGACGCACGGTACGACGGTCAGATCATATTGAAGATCACGAAAGGCCAGCAACCTAAACGCCCATCGGGCGAAGTCACACTTTTCGGGTTGTCTGACGCTATCTGGTCTATGATGGTGGAGTGTTGGAGTCATCACCGCTTGAAGAGACCGTCGATTTCTCGTGTTGTTGACACCCTCGACTGCTTGGCCGACCATGATGGTGCAGCGCTCGGTCCTCCGGTCCTCTCGATGGCCCCCTCAGATGCGACTTTCTCAAATTGCGGCACAATTCAAAGGGGAGCTGCTCCCCGAATCTATGCGATGATTGTCGCGATCAATAACTATCCGACTGCACCCTTACGCGGCTGCGTCGCTGACGGCCACGCCATGGTAGACTTCATGAGGACGAGACTACATGTCCCAGAGTCGCAAATTGCTACCCTTTTCGACGAGGCCGCATCGCGCGAGGCCATCCTCTCCACATTCAGGAAGCACTTTACGCAGAACGACGCAGTCGCAAAGGGAGACGGCATTGTGTTCTATTATGCTGGTCACGGCACACAGGAATATGTGACGGGCTGGGACGGGAAGATGGTTGACTGTATATGTCCACAAGACATGAACTGGAACACTGTTCGTGGCATTCCGAGCACGACACTCAATCTACTCTTCCGCGAACTGGCATCTGTTAAGGGAAATAACATCGTGAGTATTATGTCATTGTGCTCAATTCCTCTTCGCATTGCTTATGCGCTCAACACAGACTGTCATCTTCGACTGCTCTCACTCCGGCCAGGAAAAAAGGCGGGGACTCAGGTACATGTTCCCTCCTTCCGACACAAGCCATAAGATGCCATTCAACCTTGAGGCCGACCTCAACAACATGAAGTGGTTGCCCGGCCATTATAGGAACCCTATCTTACCCTTAAGCTTCGGCTACGACAGGATGGGGTCGCACTTGCTCCTCAGTGCGTGCCGCATCGACGAGGAAGCCTCAGAAAATGCCCTCGGGAAGACACAGGAGATACGCGGGTGGTTCACGAGAACCCTCCTCGAGATCCTGAACGAGCACAAAGGCGGCACCGCCGGCCTGACATACGCGTACCTATTCGACGTGCTTCTCTCATCCAAGGCTAGGCCCGCCCAGCATCCGCAGTGCCTCGGCAAGGACAAGAACCGCCTCCTGTGGAACACGATAATCATAAGTTCGGATGGTTTTCCAATCGCCATCTGCGAGGGCCGCATCGAAGTGCATGCTGGGCGGGTGAACGGTATCTCACCGCGCACGACGTTCATGGTGCAGATACCAGACACAGACCGGCTCCTCGGCACCCTCATTGTCATAGACCTTCAGGACCTTCGATGTGAATGTGAGTGTGCGGATACACCCTTCGAGATTGCCATAGGCTGTCGTGCTGTACTCAAGCAAGGAGATTCTGCTCTCGAGCCAGCCACTGGCACCCGATTCGGGTATCCTTCCGCTACCACGGCACTGCCAGTCGAGACCTCCAATCGAGATCACCCTTCTGAGACACAGCCAGCTGCAGTTACTCTGCATCGTGAAGCTCTTGACCTCCGCCCTGTCGGCCACCCAGATCATGGCTCGTCACTCAACAACCTCACGAATGCCCTTCGTACTCGGTTCGAGCAGCTCGGAGATCGCGTGGACCTTGACAGCGCGGTCACTCTGCATCGTGAGGCTCTTGACCTCCGCCCTGTTGGCCACCCAGATCGTGGCTCGTCACTCCACAACCTCGCGAATGCCCTTTATACTCGGTTCGAGCAGCTCGGACATCGCGTGGACCTTGACAGCGCGGTCACTCTGTATCGTGAAGCTCTTGACCTCTACCCTGTCGACCACCCAGATCGTGGCATGTCACTCAACAACCTCGCGAATGCCCTTCGTACTCGGTTCCATCAGGAAGAGATGCAAATCCGAGTCTGAGAGGGGTGTCAGATGGGTCAGAGAGCGTTCAGAGAGGCCCATAGCACTTCAGAGCTATCATCAGCCATAGATATTCATACAATCCACTCGTTTTCGTCAGATGAAGTCGGCCAGATATGTCAGAGGCACTCAGAAGTAAACAGTAGCTATAGAAGCAGTGCATCAGAGCCCGACCTTGTCAGTATGTCAGAATTCAATGTTTCAGCCAGGGGCAGTGTTCAGACAACATAAGACCAGTCTCATTATTCGTCAGCTGCCAGTAGATGAATACCGGGCATAGCAATCAGAGCACATCTGTTGAGAGACACGCCAAATGATACGTGACGAAACGAAGCTATGGTACTTGTAACTTGAATGTAGTGGTATCATGGTATCGAGGTAGCATAGACGAGCAAGGTTTGCATACGAGATGACTAGAAGTCCGACTCGGCCGCAACTCATGAACATGGAACAGATCACTGGCAGGGGAAATGTGGGTCATTCGTATAGCAGCATCAGTCAATATCAGAAGCGGGTGGGCTACTCGGATCACAGACAGAGATATCGTCCTCGTCTTCGACTGCTTGTGGCATCCACGAAGAATCAACATAATCCTGCGCCAAGTTGACGTATTTCTCGTAGCGACCACGTTCTATGATCTTCGCGACCGATTTGTCATGCCAGTACGCTGTAATGGCACGGTATTTGTCGCCATTGAACGAGACGTCGCGGCCTGTCTTCTGGACGCCACTGTCCCATGTCGAGAACGTATGTTGAACCTACGGTCTGCATTAGCTATGAGCTGAACGAGGAAATGGGGGTCCAACGAGCATACCGCCGTGACTGCGAGTGCGAGAGCGCCGCGGGCGGGCTTGTTGTCGTCACCTCTAATCTTACTACCCTCGATGGCAGCAAGATGTGTTGCAAACGACTTGAGGACAAATGGAGATTGGAGGGCACCGACACCGCGTTCCTCCTAGCCATACATAAGCGATGTTTGCATAGACACTATCAAAACTCACCTCGGTGTCGTACCCAGCCCAAAATGCCGCCCCTGTACCCCGCTTCAATGCGCTCTTGACGAACACCGCGATCTCCTTAGCCGTTCCGTGCTTCAACAGCTCATTCTTGATATATACCCGAATTCGTGACACAAACCGTGCACGCCAGTCAATTACAGCCTGGCGCGCCTGCATCAAGATGAATGAGTGTAAGACACTGTACTAGAGCATTGAAGACTTACTATCCGATAGATCTTGCTCCCTCCACTGACGATGTGATTCTCATTCGGCCAAAATGCGTCCACTAAGTGTTGTACAAGCTCGATGAGGAGGCCGTCCTCTGCAGGCTCTTTGCCACTTGCAAAGGACCACGGCTGCGCGTTCTGCCCTATGTAGTGTATCAAGGTTGGTACGAAAACCGACTTCCAGTGTGGCTTCACGAAGTCGGGGAGAGAATGGACAGAGAGAGACTTCTCGTCGGAGACGATGCTCTTAGCACGCTGCTTGTTGGTAGTAGCGGGTTCGGGGACTGGATGCTGCCCCACGACCTGTAC
Organism: Fomitopsis pinicola; assembly: GCA_001931775.1. Classification (NCBI taxonomy): domain Eukaryota; kingdom Fungi; phylum Basidiomycota; class Agaricomycetes; order Polyporales; family Fomitopsidaceae; genus Fomitopsis; species Fomitopsis pinicola. The sequence goes on from MPVS01000207.1 coordinate 40,699, forward strand.
CATATGCCCATACGATTTCCTGTTTCCGGGAATTAGACCGACAGTGACATCCGCGTCGGTGAATCCGCCAATAATTTCAAGAGAATCCTGCCGTCGAGCGCGCTTGGTGTTGGCAGCGCGATGAGCGGCGCTTGCATTCTTGGGGGTCGAGGTCGATGCTGCAGTGGGGGAGGACACCTGGGAGGACGTGCTTGTGCTACCCGGAGTTAGTGAACGATCGTGACGGGCGACCACCTTTTTCCAGTCCGGCTTCAAGCCCATCGGAGTGAGATTGAGAGACCGGGAAGGGACCTTAGATGGGGAACTTGAAGTAAGAGCACTTGTAGGAGAGGCCCAGGTAGTAGCAGATGCCTTTGCTGAGCTGCCTGAGCGAGCTTTGCTGGGAGGTTTCGAAGGAGATACTGAGCGTATGCGTGAAGTGCCGGCTGTAGTATCTGTAAGAGCGCTGTGCGAACTGCGGTGAGAGTATTATTGTGTGCGCTTGTAAAGTTACTTACCGTGGGTTTATCTTGATAGTTAACTTATTGGGAGACTTGTCACTTACTCGCTGCGCTGACTGCACAACCGTTCGTGCCTTCTCTACCTTCTCAAGGACTTGGCTGCGGGCATCTTTGTTCGTCTTTGGTTTCTTCGCCTTTGTCATCTCGCAAGCTGAGCATCATCTAATACTGCGATAGAGTATATTTTCTAACCTTAGTAACCCGTGCTCCAGCAGCCTTGCGCTTGAGGCCAGTCGCTCCACCGGTCATGGGCAGCTCGTCCGAGCTATCCAAATCGGAGAAGTCCTCGATGATTGCAGGAGAGGGGTCCTGCAGAGCGATGTTCAGGTCAGCTTTGCCATGTCCTGTGCTTTCAGTGTCGTCCATGTCAACATCTGAGCTGTCTTCAGCATCTCGGCCAGCGAAACACGATCCCTCGGCTTCCCGACGACATCATCAACGAGTATGAAGATGATAGAAAGATATGCTTTACCAGCTGAGGCTACTGCCAAAGTACTGACTCCCGCAGTAGCTTTCTCCGCTGCAAGGATCTTGTCGATCGACTCGGCCTCCCGACGAGCCTTGAGCGTTTCCTCAAGCACTGCTAGCTCATGCGTGCGACGCTCAATCTCGCGAGCCTGTGCGTCAAGTGCAAGTTCTTTCTCCCTTAGCTCGGCCTCTTTCTGATCTCTCTTCAGCTGTGCGCTCCGCTGGATATCCTCTTGCGTACGCTTGGCCAATCCCCAGGTTTGTCCAGGATGGAGATCATTGGTCTCACGTGTTTCATAGCGGTGCGGTGACCGCGGCTGAAAGACGTCTTCATAATTGTGCATCAGCAAAACGCTCAGCACACGGTACACCAGCATCATCATCACCATCAGTGGGCTGTGAACCATCAGGGCAATTCTGCTCAGGCTCGACATTTGTGTCTTGCTGCAGACTAGACCACTGCAGTACTGGTACGTCTTCGATGCTTGGAATAGAATCAGCACTGATCTGTTGAATTGGCGGAGCTAGACATCATCCATGCCAGATAGGCGTCAGCTCCCGGCATGAAGATAAGATGATATGGCATCACCACTATCCATAGTGTCCTTATTATCCAACTTCACGTTCCCTTGTTTCCGTTTCCCACGTGGCCTTACAGGTATGTCCGCCACTGTGTTCCCAATGCTGGCACCTGCAGCAGTATCTGCTATCTTCGCCTGTGCCCGTGTCTTTGGTGCCATTGAACGCTGACGTTGACTGGGATAGACACCTTGCCGGAAGATGAGATGTACAAGAACAAGGCACAGTCGTAGATGAAGGACAACGACAGGAGCTGTAAGCGGGGTGACAGCAATGAGAAGCAACACAGCACCACAAGCCAGACTTAGTTACGAGTTACGAGTAATCTGAAGTAACCGTGTCGTGACCGACTCGTTAGACAATATTTTTTCCAGTATTTGTTTATGTTACATGCCACACTACAGCTGAATTCTACTCTGACGCCGTCGTCACCATACATCCAAGCTTCTACCCAGTATGCCCCGCCCTCGTCCGTATGTCTGTCTACCATGCAGCATGTCCTTCCCATCTCGGAAGGGTCTCACAATTCACACCTCTCGTCTGCATCAACATCGACACCCTATCACAGCACCCTCGATGTATCATTTCCATCCTCACCTGAACGGTATGTCATGTTACCTGCAAAGCAAATTCATTCTCAAGAGACTCTACAGGCCGTCCCTGTGACAGGGATGGAAATTTCCTTCCGCCTGATACACCACCCCCTGCAC
>MPVS01000208.1:0-42699 GCA_001931775.1 Fomitopsis pinicola
CCCATCGGTCTGCGCCCACGTCGGCCAGCCCATGAAATTGGGGAGCGCGCATTTGACGGGGCACACCCAAAGCGGGTCCGCGTGGGCAGTGGTTGGCCGACCCATGCCCATGGGACTGCACGGACATCGGCTGGCCCATAGCTTTGGGGAGCGCCGAGGTGTCGCGTTTCACCACTAGACCCAAAGCGGAACCGCGTGGCCCACGGTTGGCCGACCCATTGTCATTGGGCTGCACAAACGTCGGCCGGCCCATGAAATGCTCTCATGGCGTGCCCTTCTCGCGTGGGCTGTCGGCGTCCCAAGCGGAGGAACGTCAGCCGACCCATCCGCATAGGCACTGTGCAACGTCGGCTGGCCCATTACAGTGGGCGCCTCACCCCGGTCGGCCGGTGTCGGCTCGTCCGTCCCTATGGTGTTTGGCCGCGTCGGCTCGCCCAGCGCTATGGGTCTGCTAGCTGAATGGGCTCGTCTTTGCTCCCAGACCCTGAGATTGTGGAGCAGATACCTGTAACGAAGCTCGAATATCTCCCCGCACGCACTATGCCAATCAACCAGTCCAGAGTGGACGGTAATATTCAAGCCATAGCAAACCTTCTCGAACAGGTTGGCATCGGTGACCCCGAGGCTCATAGCACCAGCACAAGACGGTTTCCAGGAGAAGACATTGTCGACATATCAGAGCATGTCGTGATCATTCATGGCGACCTGGGGACAGGTGAACGGATTCAAGCCATCCTCAAACGGCGGAGTATCGAGCGTACTGCAATTCGTCGGTACCAGCCTGTCGTGTATGCTCCCGGTATCTTCCATACCAAGATGGCATGTGTCGACACAAACTGGCGGGTCTTCATCCAGCCGCCCGAGTCCCGTATCGACGACAACAGTGTCATGAAGTTCGTTGGCCAGCTGCGTCCAAAGGAGACCGGTCAGATAGGCTCAAAGCCAAAGTTTCGGCAGATGCACGAAGTAGTCATTCACACCGGTACAGTACTTCGACTGGATTGCTGGAGGACAGAAGCACGGCACCAATTTGTCGCGAAGGACGTGGACAGTCTTGACGACTTTGCCGCCCAGAAACCAACATACGAGCAGCTTGTAGTCCTAGCAAACAACATGGTGAAGAAATACGTTGCAGGGAAGCAAAACCTCTTTGCCATGCGTCACCGCAAATCACAGAATCGTGACAAGCAGCGCGAGAACACGATGCTTATGCACCAGTACTTCTCCCTATACGAGGAGTTCTCGTATCGTGCAAATGCCGGAGACATCGGAGGGATAGAAGCCCTTATGCCCTCATGGATCGCTCTATGGAAGGCAACTGGAAAGCACAAGTATGCCAACTTCATGGAGCAATTCTGGACTGACGTGAATTTCATATTTCCTGAACGTCTTCGGTGAGGAACGACTCATATTGAAGTCACCATATACCTCGCGCGATGTACTATTTATGCTCATGATGCTTATTTGGACAGCCGTGCCATCCGTCTCCACATGCTCGTGAACCCAACGGGGAAAGCCCATGCCTTTCGTGGAGTTGACTGGGTTGTCGAGCTAATGAACCTTTTCACGAAGGTTGTCATTTCAGTTGAGAGTTGGACCAAGATGTATGCTCATGTTGACTGACAGGATACATATGGCGGGGAAGGATCCAACTTCACTACCGCACGTGTTATCGAAGAGTCACCGAATGTGCTTGTATATCGCTCCTGCATCCGAAATGCTGAGGTGAACTATCACCTTAATGGGCTTTCCTCTGCACGCGGGAAGAAAGATATGACAAAAACCTTCAATGTATTGCTCAAACACATGGAGGAGACCAAACCGCACGCGTACGTAGAAGGGAGAAGCTCAGCTTACAGCATTCCGGACATGATCGATAAAGGGCAGGACATGATGCAGGCACAGGCGGCACGTGGCGTCGAGGATATCGAGATGAGCGAGAACAATGGCAGCAATGACTTGCTGGACGGGGGTGTAGATAACAACATCGATGCCGAGGACATAAGCGTCGACAGTGTGTTGTAAAAGGACACAGACTTACTGTTATTTCCTATGGAGACCCGACTGCTCGAGTTGATGTCCGTAGAAGCGCGAGGCAGGTACAGGACGCATCAGAGTGCTCGTACCTACCCATACGATATCAGTTCCACATATGACTAGATAGGCTACGAGCTTGGGTACTCACCCTCTGCAAGGCGATCGGTATCAACAGGATGAGAAGGGACAGCTGCATTGGGCACCACAGCTGTCGCACGCGATCTCTCTGCTATTATCATTTCAAGCGTCTTGACTTGTGTGTTCTGTCGATACCCCGGCGTCGCGAATAGGGTGCTGAGTGGATCTGTGGAAGCGGAATTCACACGCGCATGCGTAGGACTCTTGGGGGAGTCAGCCGGTGAGATGTTCATGCGCATCCGCACTGGAGTTTTTGGCGACTCCGGAAGACGCCTCGGCGAGGTCCTAGCAACCGCAGTGCCAGTACTCGCACCTGTGGGCAACTGCAGACCCTCGCCTTGCACGGTTGGTACGTTCTCGCGCCCCGCTTTTGTGGGATGCTTCGGACATATGGGATTGCTCTCTGTGCAAGCAGAGATCAGTGAAGCCTTGTAAGTGGCACGCAAGCGAGCACTCACCGTTGTGACCAATGGTGTGGCACGCACTGCATTTGTACCGCCTGACACTCGGTTGAGGTGTCACCGTCGTGGCTGTTGTCTGAGTCACAGTGTTGACAGGATGCGGCTGCAGCGCCGCAGAGGCCACGTCAGTAGCCCCCGGCGGTTGGCGTGGTGTCAACGGTGTGGTACTGAAGGGTGTCTCGCGAGGGAAAAAGCTGCAAGACATGAGGTAGACATTCTATACACAGGTAAAGGACAGCTCACCGTAGGATAATCTCGACAACAGCGTCCCCAAGCTCGTGGGCCTTGGTCCATTTTTTCCCTACCTCCCGCTGAAGATCGCTCGCAGACGCAATCTTCTTCGCCTCAGCACAATCGACCAGGCGGTCGAGGATGCTGTTTGGCATGATGATGCTTGCCCCGAGGGTATCGAGGAGGGATGCACCATGTTTCTCGACCATCCGCTGGCGGCGAAAGCTGTCAAGGGCACTCCTGAGGTCGCGCCCTGCATCCGAGACTTGCATATTTTTCTTGAGACGTGAAGCGCGTGGAGCTGATTCGTTGTCTACCTCGAGGTCCCGGGGTGCCACAAGCTGGAAGCAGGGAGCATCGGGAGAACACAGAATACAGCAGATTGGTGGCGGCCGTGCAGCGCAGCGAGCACAACCGGACGGGCGACATAGATGAGCGTCCGACTCTATAAAAGGTAATCAGCCATAACGCGGACCCACATAGCCAAATGGAGCCTACCCAACCGGTCATTCCCATAGTATGCCATTATTGGCGCTCGATAGCACTTGAACGAACGTGTTGCAGCGTTCACAAACGCATCAAGCTCTGGCGACACCTCTTCCCCTTGCCCCACTTTCTTCTTGCCTCTCGTTGCGGATCTCGTCGAAGCATACGCAGCCTGGAACTCTGCACGTAGCGCTACGACATCCGCTAGTCTACGAGCTTGAGCGCGCGCTACGACAGCGTCATCACGCGCTCCAGACTGTTCCTGGGATGATCCCTGGAACTCGTCAACCCCTGAGGCTTCCGCCCTCCCCTCGACCATGCTCCCACCTGGCGATATTCCCAACGACGTGTTCAGGAACTGTGGCCCTCCTGAGGCTCCGCTGTGAGAGGGCTGTACGGTGGAATCGGTGCGTGCTTTCTTCCTCTGTTTCTCAAGCTGTTGCTCAGCCTTCCGCTTCTGAGCACGCGTTTTCTTCTCCTTCTCGTCGTCAAAGTACTTGGCTTCAACGAATAGTATCGCGATTGCATCGAGACTAGGATCGCGTGCAGCGCGCCCGAAACGCTGCCACAACGTGTTCAAGTCACACGTCAACCGCCACTGTACGACCACACGGATGTTCCGAACGTCAATGCCCTGACAAACGGTAAGTCGGTTTGTGTCATCCCATATCTCATGAGCACCCACCATCCCAAACGAATCTGTGCATGTTAGGCCATATAGCGCCGATTGCTGGAATCCGGCCAGATCCTCTTGACGGAACTCCTCGGACATCTGGGCATGAAACCAATGGACTTTCTCCCGCTCGTCTGGGTGGAGTCGGGCTCGAAGGTGGTCCGCGGCGCGCACGCATTCATCGATATCATCGAAGAAGACGAGGAACTTAGGGATCTCGTCCCCGGATGCCCGCTCTGTCGTCGGTGGTATGAGGAAGTCGAGGTCGTCGAAAGCCGACTGTTTGTGTCGGATTTTACGAACCTCCAGATGTATGTTTGGCCTGTCATTTGAGAGCTGGATGAGCGAGCACTGATTGCTCTGGATTTGCAGTGTCGTCATGATCTCATGGCGGATCTCGTCGGGGAGGGTCGCCGAGGCCAGAAAGAATGGGGTATGAGGCAGCAGGTGACGTAGTCGTCCTAGGTGCTTGTAGTCCGGGCGGAAAGACTTCCAGATACTGATGCAATGGGCCTCGTCGAAGATCACGCTGATGAGCCTTGACGTGAACTTGCTGTTCTTCCACAGCTGCTCGAAGCCTCCGCCCTCGCGCATCAGCTCCTCAGGATTTGCGATAATGACCCGGTACTTTCCCTCTCCGATATCCTATGTATGCTCAAAACATGTCTGACCTTTTCACATAGGCAGCACTTACACGGAAGACCTGTGGCGTGGCCGTTTCTGCCCGCACAGCTACTGCTCGCATGCCGAGCACACCAAGGTCACCTTCATTCTGCGTGCCGAGAAGATTCAGTGGTGTCACCACGAGCTGGATCCCATCCGGTTTGAATAGCAGCGGCATCCAAAACGTAAGTGTCTTGCCAGCTCCGGTCGGTGCGATGGCAATGACATCCTTGTCTCCTCGTAGAATATCTTGTGTGCTCCGTGCCTGCCAGCGACACGGATCGCAGCGAAGTTTGGCAGTGGTCCGCCGGCGGATCTCTTCGAGTGACGGCACATCCTCGCGTTGTGATGTCATGGTGCGAAGGCGATGTAGAGGGTTGGCGAGTATTTCTCCAGTTCGCGCACGACGACGACGACGCGTCTTGACGCGTCACACGTGGTCATCCGAATAATACTCAGAAAATGCTCAGAATTACTGGCCGGCCCATTTCTTTCGGCTGATGGAGCTACTAAATGGAGGGATGCCATCACCGTTCGCCGCTATTTGTATATGTTTTGTGCCAGCCGCCAGAGGGGGAGAGAGGGGATTAAGATTGTGGAGTTTGAATTGCTCGCATGGTTCACGTGACATATCAAACTAATACATTTTGGGCTACGGGATTTGATCGACGTTCGTTCGACGTTCAAACGTTCGAACATTGTATTGGCGAACCTCGGATTCAGCCCCTCTCTCCCCCGACGGCGGATGGGCAGGAGCCTGGTCTGCTACGCGACTTGGCCGCGACGGCCTGAAGCCGAAACCCCCGGCACGTGCTCATCCACAAATCTCAGATCCAGCCACTGGACCCATCGATCAACCGTCAATGACACAATGACATGCCAGTGAGTCCAGTACTTGCCTCCTAGTCGAGGTTCATCCCGTCCGGAAGCAAAATATCACAACCTGGTAGTCCATACTACTCAATTATATCGACCGTCATCACAGATACACCCCTTGATAGGTCATGGCGAGAGACCTGTTTATCGCTGAACAAGAACGGGTGGAAGGCTGCACCCACGTATTGCTCATTACAACTGGCAGCGTCGCGTCTATAAAGGCTCTTCTCATCGTCTCCGAGCTCATGTCCGTCCGTGTGTCCTTCTTTCATACCGCGGTGACGAGACTTAACACGAATGATGCGCTACCTACTACAGTACAAGGACATGAAAGTGGAGGTCGTCGCCACGAAGCCCTCTGTGGCATTTTTCGACGTCGCCGCGGTCGAACGTGCTGGGGCAAGAGTTTGGCGGGACGAAGATGAGTGGCCGTCAGAAGTGCGTGTGGAGACTCCACGCCCTTGGGAAGTGCTGATGCAAGAGTGTAGGGCGCTTTCAGGATAGGCGATCCTATCCTGCACATCGAGCTCCGACGATGGGCGGATATCGTCCTTGTAGCTCCGTGCTCAGCGAATACACTTGCTAAGATCGCGCATGGGATATGCGACAATCTGGCGGTGAGCATCGCCCTCAATCAAATGAAATCGGCGTGTTCATTCATCGACAGACTTCTCTGCTTCGTGCGCTCGCGTCAACAACACCCACATACGTCTTCCCAGCGATGAACACGCTCATGTATGAACATCCGCTCACGGCGGAGCATATACGAGTGATCCGCGATGTGGTGGGATACGAAGTTGTGGGACCCATTGGCAAGAAGTTAGCGTGTGGGGATATTGGTATGTGTGTTGCGTAGGCCCACCATTCGCAACCTGATTATCCCGGCTGCGACAGGACTGGGCGCCATGACAGAGTGGAAAGACATTGTCCAAATCGTAGTGGACAAGTTTCAGCTAAGCAAGAAAGAGGGCACTGCAACCTGAGTATCCAGTACGTCTCAACCTATCTGTTTGTATCATGCTTCCCTGTATCATACGCCTACACTATACCACATCCACATTCAGGCCTTCAATGGTACCTTGCATACGATCCATCTTCCCTCCGCGCCCTCCTTCCTCCTTACCTCGCCCTCCGTACACTTCTCCTCGAGCCACACATCGCCCGCTTTCGTGGCCTCCGTGACTGGACAGTCTAGCGGGCGCAACGCCAACGACCTCGCAAGCCACTCACTCGTAGAGGCATGTGCAGTGGGTGCATGAGCAGGCGGCTGGATACAGTGCAGCTCCCTATATGCGCTCCGTATGACAAGCCACGCTGTTGCCCGTGCCTTCGTCCGGACGCCCTCCACAAGCACGCACATCGCCTCTAGCGCCAGATCGATGGGTGGCCTGGCACCCGCGCGTTCCCTTCGCCCTCCTTCCGCGGACTCAGACACGGAGAGAAACTGTGCAAATGCGCTGCGATCAGTCAGCTCCTGAAGCCGCGCGTAGTTGCGCGTGCGGAGGCAACGCGTGAGCTGGGTGAGCCAGCGGTACGCGGCGCTGTCTCGAGGGAGGAAGGCGTGCGGCAAGGAGTGCGAGAATTCGTGGTATTGACTTTGAGAGGGATATCCTTGTAGCAGGTGGTACAGAAGAGATAAGAGTGATGTGTGGATAGCCCGATGGGTATGTCTTGGAGTATGTGCTTCAGGCCGTATGAGATAGAGGTGGGGGAGGAGACGGGGGAGTATAGATGTTGTTTGCTTGTCGGAGTGGAAGATTATGGAAAGATATAAAGAGGTTTCGTATGCTGGACGAGTGAACGTAAGAAGGCGGAACGAGGACTCGGCGGAGCGATAGTGTCTCACCTTCAAGCGCGAACGCGTCTTTGCGATCGGTCGCGAGCAGTCCTTCTCGCAGTTTGCCTGATAATAAGTCGTGAAGCCTCAGTAGCGGACAGAAGCGCAGGAGCACACACGGAAGAGGATCAATATATTCTCCTGCGATTCCAGCCTACGCTTCTGATCGTTCGAGAGTGACTCTCCGGTGCCGTACGGATAGCGTTTCCAGAACTCGTCGACCTGTTGCGCACGCTAGTAAGGTCATACGCATCCTCAGTGGATGCAGATTCCCTGCCACACATACCTTGCCCTGGATGAATGTACGGTATTCCTCTTGAACTTTATGGTCCCTCAACCTGCGTGCCTATGCAGTGTCGTAGTTGGTACACCCCAGCTATATAATGTACGACTCACGCATCGCCGTCTTGGTCTAGGCCACTACTTCTGCTGAGAGAGGGCATGAGCTCCATGTGCCGTTTGCCAGGCTGGTAGACGCGATGCTGGCGAGTATGCGGGGCTTTGTAGGCCATGTCTGAAGGCGATGGGGTCCTGGAGAAAGTGCAATCTTGTCACTCAGCAGAATAATGGAAAGATATCATACCGTGACATCGCATGGTGATGGAGCCAGGGATTACAGACACCGAGGTTCTTTACTGACATTCCATTGCCAGGCATTAATGGGGTAGTGGTAACCTGGGTCGTTGCCATCGACCCGCCGGGGGTTCGATTCCCCCTTAATGCATCGCGGAGGTGAAACAATTTTGCCACAGAGGTAATGTTGGACGTATTGAGCCTTTTCGTTCAGTTTTTTCGTAGGCTTTTCTGGCCAACTTGAAACCTGCCTGTTATATCCTGCATGTTGGTACCATGTTCTCAAAACGTGCATGCAATAATGTTCAAACTTTGCGTATGTACATACATACTTTACGAAGATGCCATCAGGCAGCAGCGCATTTCTCAGCATGTTCGGAGGTCGACCTGGGTGCGTTGCCCCCGGTGCGCGACGCAGCGTCAGGCATGAAACGCGCCTGGCCAGTCACATGAACTGACGCGGCTGCTGCTGTGCGGGCCGACTTGGCCCACACTTGGCCGGCGCACGTCCTGGGTGCAGCACTGTTGGCCCTCATTTCTCTAAGTACGATCCTCCCTCCTTCGTATGCCGGCAACATCGCAGCGCAAACTGATCAGAATAATCAGAAAACAAAATGGAGACCATCCCGCTGTCTCCTATGGTGAGAGTGCGCTCACCGAACACTGCGCCCCGTTCAGCCCATACGCCGCGTTCGCCTCGCACAGCCAATGCGCCCCGGTCCGCCTACGCCCCCATACCTCCCGTCTCCAGAGCCGGCGACCATTTCCCCCACGATAACCCCCTGGAGAGCATCGAGGATGCGCACGTTCAAGAAATCTATCCAATGTGGAAGCGTCGCCTGTATCTCCTTCTGGAACGCCCGACTTCCTCGTCCTCTGCCTTCGTTATACACGTCCTCTCTACATCGCTCATCATCATATCTGCTATCGTGACATGTCTAGAAACCATACCGTCGTTCCACTCAATATCACCGCGAATATGGTTCGGCTTCGAGACGTCAGTAGTCATGCTCTTCACGGTGGAGTACGTCGCGCGGTGTCTGGCGCACTCTGCCAACCCGTGGACCTTTCTGAGATGGTTTGGCTGTGCGTGCTATTTCACTCCTCTCCGAAAAAGACTGATGTCGTGTGTTCAGCGTTCTTCGGTATCATGGACTTGCTGAGTATTCTGCCATACTACCTGGAGCTCATGCTGCATCAAGACACTGTACGTCCGCGTGTGCTTTGCACACGTCTCTCATATGAATGTTTGGCAGTCAACCTTGTTTAGGTTCACAATCCTGCGTACATTCCGCTTGCTACGCGTGTTCAGACCGTTCCGCTACAACAACACAATTCTGCTGTCCGTACCTATTCCTCCGTCGAATGGTACGCATTTTGACCCATTTCGTGCAGGACAATTGAGGTCATGTACCTCTCATTCCGCCGTTCACAACACGCGCTACTCGCGCTCGCGTTCTTCGTTGTCATGGTACTACTCGTGTTTAGTACTCTAATGTAAGTCTGAGCGCGTGGAATGCCCATACAAGCTGACGCAAATCTCAGGTATTTCGCTGAGCGGGGGACATGGGATGAAGTACTTGGCACATTCATCAACTCTGACGGCGATCCAAGTCAATTTGCGGTGCGTGATAATGAATATCTAGTAACGATGATCGAACTCATCCCTGTGGACTAGTCCATCCCAGCGTCCGCATGGTAAGCCCTCCTCCATTTGTGCCATTTGAAGAGACCTGATATCGTACTCTGTTCAGGTTTGTGGCAGTCAGTGAGTTTTCCTAACAGAGGTTCGCGTGTTTCTTTACTCATCCCCACCCAGCCATCACGACGGTCGGCTACGGCGATCTAACCCCTCGCTCGTTTCTCGGGCGGCTAATCACCATCCCATTGCTCGTCTTCGGCCTCCTCCTGATCGCGCTCCCGACCTTCGTGCTCGGCCGCGAGTTCAGTCTAGTCTGGGAAATGATGAAAGAGAATCAGGTGTGTCCCGCGCTTCCCTCTCGTTTTCCCCGGCCACGTCCTCACGCCCCGCTAGCAAATATCCCGCGAAGAGGTCTTCAACGCGCAGTCCGTTGACCCGCTCGCGTCGCCCTCCCTCATGCGCGCGCGCTCCTCGTCCTCCGCCTGGCGCCACGTGCAGGACGAGCCACAGCCGGGNCGCGGGAGGCCCACGAGCTCCGCGACCAAATCGCGGAGCTCAAGGCGGCCGTGGAGATGCAGGGCGCGCTGCTGCGGCGGCTCGTCAGCGCGATGGAGGGTGGGGCGCAGGGACAGAGCCAAGGGAAACAACGATTCCTGGGCGATGGTTCTTGACAATGTATGCTACAACGGCTCGTAATCTTATATCTGGTCTTATGGGATGGGCCTGGGCAGGGGACAAGGGTGCCCTGTAGACATAAAAACACAGGGCAGTCTCATGCCGCAACCCGATGCGTCTGCTGTAAGTAAAACGTTGATTCCTCTGAACAATACCGATCTATCATAGGGGAAGCGGCAAAAAGTGCTATGGCCCCCCATGCATTAAGGGGGAATCGAACCCCCGGCGGGTCGATGGCAACGACCCAGGTTACCACTACCCCATTAATGCTTGCTCTGAGCAGGGACATGATAAGACCTATACGTTTTAGCGTTGGCTTTTCTAGAGTTCGACGCCGTGCAACCAGCACAACATCTTTCAGCTCAGCTCTATACAGACTCTGAGTCTTACCGAAGGAGGGCCGTTTACCTGTGGGTTTGTGTCGAACCTAGAAGGAGGGCGTCCGTAGATATGGTGTACACTCGAGAGGAATGGCTGCACTAATATAAATTCAGCGACAAGTGCGTCATATTGCGGCCCACTGCGACGCTACTCTAAGAGACTTCAAGATGTCAGTAATCTATTTCTGGGGACCTTCTTGACCGCTTGCCAGTGGGCCAAACATGCTTGTACCGGTGTTGGGCGCTGGTGTGTAGACATGGTGGTGCTTTCATGTGTTGTTCGGAGGTTATCTATCGCTTTGACTCTATTGTCTGGCGTCTATCTGATTGTACGTGCCGAAGCTGCTGCAGCGGTGCCAGTAATAGCCTCCACTGCGCCTCATAAGGGATGGGCAGCAGCTGAACTTCCTATTGCTTCGCCCCTCACCTCCTCTTACCCTCAGAGGATACCGAAAGTTTCATTCAGACAGTGTCGTCTACCTAGGTGAGTGCATCACTACGTCTTCACCAGGCAAGGTGCCCGCCACTCTAGTACCATTGCAAGCAAATCTCGACGAGGCTACGCGATCTCGATCTTGTACGATCACAGATCAGTGGCCCATAGCATCCTGCTTGGCTGCGTCACAGTACTGAACGTTTCCCCAGATCTTGCATACCGACATGGGCGACATCCCCGAGGCACCCACCGATACAGATACTCAACCCGTTTTTCACACGCGGAGCTATCAGCAAGAACTCCTCGAGGAGAGCTTGCGGGCGAACATCATCATCGCACTCGACACTGGCTCGGGCAAGACACACATCGCTGTACTGCGTATAAAACATGAAGTGGAACGGGAGCCACGAAAGGTTCGTCGTCGTTTGACTTGTGACGTGGCTGACCCTGGTTCCGTCAGATCTCATGGTTCTTTGCCCCGACTGTGGCGCTCGTAGAGCAGCAATGCGACGTGATTCGCAAAGCTATCCCCGTCCCAGTCTGCATGATATCTGGGGCGTCGGAGCCAAATCAGTGGAAAGATCGTGCTCTGTGGCGACGCGTCTTGGAGTCTCACCGAATCATTGTTTCTACTCCTCAAGTATTGCTTGATGCCTTGCTGCATGTGAGTGTGGATCGGCGCTCTTTCGACGGCTGGCAAACACGACGCTCATATGCGCAGGGTTTTGTGCATCTCGGCAGAGACATTGGCCTTCTTGTCTTCGACGAAGCTCATCATGCAATTGCCAAGCATCCCTACAACATGATCATGCAGCAGTTCTACTTTTCGCTTGACAAGCGTACTCGCGACTCGGGCTCGAATGATTGTGTCCGGCCCATGGTGCTTGGTCTCACTGCCAGCCCTATCTATGGCGGAAATCCAGACGCTGCATTTTAGTACGCCTAATCACCTGTTGTTAGGCGAAGCTCAGCACTGACTTCTTTGCAGCAAGTTGGAACACAACCTCGATAGCATCGTCCGTTCATCGCGGATGCATCGAGAAGAGCTCGCCCAGTATGTTCACAAACCGATCTTTAAGCACGTCCTCTACGATCCTCCACATTACACACCCGATACTCTCCCCTCCAGGAACTGCTTCTCTTTGGGAACAGTCGTTGCCTCGCTGAACATTGAGAACGATCCATTCGTGAGATCGCTGCGTGCTCAACTTGCACGCGCACAGCAGGGCACCGACGAATGGCTGAGACTCGATCAGAAGCTCTCGAAGACCATCCACAAGGCCGACACCTTCACTCACCGAGGTCTCAGAGATTTCTTAAGGGCGGCTGAGGAGATCTGCATGGAGCTCGGTGAGTGGGCGGCGGACTGGTACGTCACCAAGGTCATCGAGCAGGGACAGCGCGCCGCAAACCCGTACAACAACATCATGACGAGCTGGCAGGCCAACGAGAAGAGCTATCTCCTCGAGAACCTCGAGAAGGTCACTCTCGTCGCCGTCCCCTCAGACCCGGATGACATCCGACAGATGCTCTCCCCAAAGGTTGAGGCACTCGTCGCGTGCCTCCAGGCGGAGGAGGCCGACTTCCAACGCGCGGACGAGACATATAGCGGGCTGATTTTCGTCACTCGGCGGGACTCCGTGATTGCCCTCGCGGAAGTGCTGTCGCGGCTCCCGGAGACGTCGCAGCTCTTCCGCATTGGCTGTCTTCTGGGAAGCTCGTCGAGTTCCAAACGCCACTCGTTCCTCGACGTCACGCGCGAGATCGTCAAGGAGTCTCAGGTCAACACCCTCGCCGAGTTCCGCGGAGGCGATAAGAACCTCATCGTATCTACCTCCGTCGCAGAGGAGGGCATTGACATCCAGGCGTGCGGGAGTGTAATTCGGTTCGACCCTCCCCCGAACGTTGTCGCCTGGGCGCAGAGTCGTGGCCGAGCGCGCCGTCAAAGGAGTAGCTTCATCATGATGCTTGAACAGGACAAGCAGCACGAGCTTGTCATTCAGAAGTGGATCAACATCGAAGAGCAAATGATGGCCCTCTACACTGATCCCAACAGGATCGCTCTGGAGACTTTCGAGGAAGATGATGAGGAAGATGAGCGGTCATTCCGCGTCCCATCCACTGGGTGAGCTCGCGCCGCGGCCTTGTACCATCTTAGTTCATGCTGAACGCTCTATTTACAGAGCTGTTGTCACGCTTGATTCCGTCACGAGTCATCTCAACCATTTCTGCTCCGTTTTACCGAATGCAGCCTATGGTGGTCAGCTCGCCCTCTACGACTTGGATCCTCCCGACTACCCTGAGGACTGGCACTCGCAACAAGACCGTATAAAGGACCTTCCTCCGTATCAAGGGCCCTGGGGAGCCACGGTGACACTCCCTAGATGCCTCCCTACACAGTACGTCCACCCAAAGTAGTGTAGAGAACCACACTGCTCATCGTGTTCTTTCTCCAGTCTCCGAGTGTTCTCTACTCCGCGCGAGCACAAACCGAAGCGTTCAGCGCAGAAACACGCAGCATTCACCACATATGTGAAACTGTATGAGGCTGGGCTACTCGATGACCACCTTCTGCCTTTGATGAGCGCGATCGAACCTGACAAGGGCGAAGAGGTGAAGAAGCTCCTTGCCGACATCGAGAAGCGGGCCAGCACGGAGAAGGTTTCCATTCAGATGGACCCTTGGGCCGCCGGCACCGACGAGGAGACATGGTGGAAGGCCGAAGTGGCCATTGACGGACTCCCGGCACTGACTATGCTGACGCTGAACCCCATCTCCCAGTTTGGAGAGGAAGAGATGCCAACGATCTATATCCCCGGCAGGGGAGCAACCCATGTCCGGGTTCGCTTCAGAGGACGAGCGGACGTCGACGAGGCGTACCTCGAGCGCGCCCGCACGTACACGTACCGGCTGTTCTGGACGCTCTACTTCGCGCGTATGAAGCCCGGTGATCGCCAGTTCGCCTACTTGTTCCTGCCAGTAGTCGACGACCCCAACGAGCAGGTTTTGGAGGAAAGACGAAGGTGGATGCAAAGTCGCGTTGATCGTGGAACCGCTATGCGGCTGGAGACGCCGTCAAGAGCAAACGCGGATGCACTGCGCGAGCAGTATGGACTACCCACGGATCTCGCACTCGTTCGCCCAAACGAGAAGTTTGGCAAAGCGTTCCAGTTTGTACGCTGGTTTGATGGTCCCCTGAGCGACAAGGACGAGGAGACGCTCCGTGAGCGGTACGATGGCTTCCCAGACGTGGATATCACTTTTCCGCTGCTTCAGGTCAAGGAGTTCCCCCAGCGAGCAAACTTCTTGGTCCCGCTGGCATCAAACACAGCCGGTCTGGGCCGGGATGAGGCGATCTACCTCCTGCCCAAATACGCGACAGTCGAACTCATCTCAAAGGAAGACCTGCAGTACGCGATGTACCTCCCTTCTATCCTGAAGTGGATCTCGAGCGCGCTCACTGTCGTATCTCTCCGCGACGAGCTACTTTCTGCGGGCCCCGTCGCCCAGGTCCCGTTCGATCTCCTCCGAATCGCTACTACTGCCCCTGTTGCCCAGGAGATGATGTCGGACGAGCAGCCGCTTAACTACCAACGGCTCGAAACGCTCGGAGATTGCGTCCTGAAGTGCATGGTCAGCACGCAGTTGTATGCCGACCATCCTCTCTGGCACGAAGGATACCTCGCGCGGCGCAAGGACCACGCCGTCTCGAACATGCAGCTCGCGAAGGCAGCCATCGAGAAGGGTCTGTACAAGTGGATCATTCGCGATCGCTTTGTACCGAGGAAGTGGAAGCCCCGTTACTTGTCGGATGTCCTAGAGGAGCCCTCGCCTGAACCAAAGGCGGCAGAGGTGGGAGGGAAAGAAGGTAAGAAAAAGAAGCAGACACAGGAGCTCTCGACAAAGGTCCTCGCGGATGTGGTAGAGTCCATGCTCGGCGCCGCATACGAGCATGGAAGCTTTGATCTCGCAACGCAATGTGCCGAGATATTTGGTCTCGGGCTTTCCTGGAAGACGCTATCGACCCACATCAACGAAGTATTGGAAGCACACGAGGAAGTGGACGTGTCCCCGCCCCAGCTCGAACTCGTCGAACGCATGCTCGGATACACGTTCGAGCGCAAGGCTCTGCTTATTCAAGCCCTCACTCACGCAAGCTACAACGGTGACCTCGCGACCATGTCCTACGAGCGATTGGAGTTCCTCGGCGACTGCGCCCTAGATATGATCGTTACCAACATGCTTTTCCACGCGGAGGGCAGAAACTACAAACCTGGGCATATGCACATGCGCAAGGAGGCTACCGTTAACTCACACTTCCTCGCCTACTTCTGCCTCAAGACGTTCACCACCTGTGAGACGCCCAACCCCACCTGGTCGCCCACCACTGGTGTCACCGTCGGCACCGAAGAAAACAAGATCTACCTGTGGCAATGCCTGCTGCACTCTAGCCACCGTGTACTCGAGGATCAGCACGTCGCGTCGACGCGCTTCGAGAAGTCGGGGCCTGACATCGAGAAGGCCCTTCGCGAGAAGACGATATACCCTTGGGCTGCGCTGACGAGCCTGCAGGCGCCGAAGTTCCTGAGCGACATGGTTGAGAGCCTGCTCGGCGCGGTGTTCCTCGACTCCGACGGCAATTTCTCCACCGTCTGCAACGTCCTGCGGACCCTCGGCGTCATGGATGTCCTCGAGCGCATTATCCTGCGCGACGAGATGGACGTGCTGCACCCCATCTCGCGGCTCTCGATCTGGGTGGCCCAGCAGGTCCCGCAGCAGAGCGTGAAGCTCGAGGTCGAGAAGACGAACGGCAACGTCAGCTGCACGGTGCGCATCGACGGCGAGGCGATCGCGACGGTTGAGGAGGTGTATCGCAGCAGGGCGAGTCAGGAGCAGGTCCGGTTCGCTGCGGCGGAACAGGCGATCAAGAAGCTGCGTGTCTTGGAGGAAGACGACGACGATGTGCCGGATGAAGAAGACAATACCTGGGGCGACGACGTGCCTGAGTACGACTGGTGATTGAGATCGGCCATGGACGAATTAGGATGTACATCTTCACGAAACCTAGCCTGTAGTTATATAACGCGGATACTGTATCATTACAACGTTACAATACGCAAGACATCATACCCAGCTCTCATCATGGTCAAGCAATGGTCGTAGCCGTTCATAGCTAACATCAATGCTCCGTCTCTTCCCACGTACGCCCTACGGTCTTCACCAGGTCGGCCTCTGTGACTACCTTGGTGCCGCTGAAGTAGCCAGAGGCAATCTTCGCGTCGATCTCTACACGAGAGTCAGGCGGCAGGAGATGCTCTGCGGACACCGATTAGCATAGGGCTGTAACAAGCAAGGGCACGATGCGTACCAGGAATGTCGTATCGGTTCAGGATCGGGATGCCAGACTGGACAATCGCGTTGTATTTCCTACAGACATGCGAGGGTCAGTCTGTGTGTAAGCCGTACGTAGAACGGAGAACGCACATGTCACTCATCGAAACCATGTTGTCTATTTTCTTGATACCGAACCAGTGCAGGATGTCGGGCATGAGCGCCTGGAAGCGCATGTCCTTGACACCCGCGACGAGCTCCGTCGCTTTGAAGTACTTGTCAGCGGAGTCGCCGCCCCGCTTCCGCAGGTTGTAAACAAGGTACCTTTGGGCCCATCAGCGTGACGAATCATCGGAGTGTATTGGAAGGTCTTACTTGGTCACCTCGCCGAGCGCACGGCCTTCCTTGCGGAAGTACACGACGAGACCGACACCACCACGTTGTGCGCAGCGGACGCATTCCTCGATGGCATAGATCAGGTACGGCTTACATGTGCAGATGTCAGAGCCGAAGACGTCAGAACCATTGCCTGTGGAAGTAGAGTAAGACGCTGATCACGTAGAAAGGTGAGAGGAACGTGCATTCATCGTGGACGCGCAGCGTCAGTTCCTTCGTCTCGTCGTGGAGGTACGCAGGGTTGCCAACTAAAACACGGCGTTAGAACATACGTGGCTAAGAAGAGGCGCAACCTACAGATGTACGCGGTGAGGCCACCAATCGGAGGAAGGAAGACCTTGATGTCTGGCCGAGTGATAAGCTCGGGGTACATGCCTCCAGTGTCTTCGAAGAGCGCGCGGCGCAACAAGCTCTCCGAACTAACTATGACGTGAGCATTGCAGACCATGGCAGTAGTTGAGTTAGCACTGACATGCCGAATCGCTCAGCGACACCAGGGAGATACCACACAGGCTCGACAGCAGCCTTGTTGATAGCGATCTCCACACCAGGGTCCGCCGTGCTCTCTGTCCCGTCCGGATTCCTGAGAGGCAAGCTCTTCTTCAAGATCTTCCCGTCCACGACGATATCGCCCTTCCGCGCGGTCTCGTCAATCTCGCTCAGCTTAAGGTGCCCTCGCGTCACAGCGATACTCGGACGGACATCCAAGCCGAGCTCCTCGAGCTCGCGCTTGAACACCTGCGGGATGACGTGCCCCCACGGGTCGAACGAGACGATCTTCGTCGGGTCCGACCACGAGGGCTGCGGCGGGATCGGCACGCTCGGCTCCGTCTTGGAGTAGTCGGGCTTGTGCAAAGGCATAAGCGTGCCCATCGCGATGGCGAGCGCGCGGTAGATGGAGTACGAGCCGGAGTGCGCGCCGAGGGCGTTCCGCTGCTTGAGGGAAGAGGGGAGACGAGAGCAGATGACGGGCCCGCGTACAGATGGGTCGGTGGCACCCCACTGGATAGGATACGGCTTGATGCCATGCTGGTCAGGATAGGCTGAGAGAATAATGAGATATCAGCGAGTAAATGAGAAGAGTGAAGCCACATCTTGACTGAAGGCGCAGAAGTGATGTATCTGCTCAGCTCAGTTTCGCAGGTGTCAGTGCAAGGCCCCGCTTGCTCAACTCTCTGAGGCACTGAGGTCCTCCCTACAAGTGCGGACAGGTCCCGGTGGCCTCGACCCGGGCCATCCTGAAGTAGGGCTCAGGATGTAATCTCATGATCTTACAGTGCTTTTCAATATGCGGCCTTGATAACGGCACAGGCCCGTAGATAACCAAACACCGGGCTACCGGCAAGCCACAGGCTTACTTCAGGATTGCAGGCTGGCGAGAGGGCCCTTCGAGAAGGGAGTGCAGCGGGACTTACTCGTCAACAAGACTCGCCCCGGGTACAGAAGCTTCTCGCGCTCCTTGTCGCTAATCGGTTTCGCCTTGTCCACGGTGGCCTCCTGAGCCGAGGACGACTGGGAGCCTGTGACGGAGCCGGGCTGTGGCACGACCGTCGGCGCAACGCCAGATAGCGACTCTTCTCGCACAGGCGACTGCGGGACGGAGATGCCACTGCTCCGCGGCGACACCGGGCTCACGGGTGCGATGGTCAAGGCATCTAGCTGTTCCTCCCGTCAGACTCATCGTGCAGCGTCACTGTTATCAATTCCCGGCACGTACCTTGGCCTGGAGGGCCTGCTGTGATACCTGGAGGGCCTCGAGCTGGCCGAGGATCTGGGTGAGGAATGCATCGGAGACGGGCTGCTGGGTCGTCGACATGGGAGAGGAGAAGAGGTTGGCCGAACGCGAGGTACGGCAATATATAGATACTCAAGCGACCCACGCCGGAGCGGCGAGGCTGAGCCTGCTCGTCGAATCGGTCGCTCTTCCGCGTCACTCATGATACGGCGACGGCTGTATGTAACAAACCAGCTGATAACGCCAGACGCTCGCCTCTCCTCTCCCCCCGATCGAGCGGTAAATCAGTCGAGCCACTTACGCCTCCCCGTCTCCTGTCCGAGTGCGATGTATACCAGGTATGAGGTGAGATTGAGATTAATTTACATTGAGGCGATAGGGAGCAGTACATGGTTGCGATGCAATTGTCTATGGGGCTACAGGAGCCATGGCAAAGTCTAACGAACAAATGACGACGGCGATGAAGAACGGAGGTTGATGAGAGTGATCTGCGTATCGACCGCAGCGGAACGTGTGGGTATACGTAAAGTGAACGGGGAACGCAAGTTGCATGCCTGCCGGGTATGAATGAATGGTCGTGGGCCTTGTGAAGAAAGGAGGTCGGCTGACTGACCTCGCCCAGAACGAAGCCTATCTTCTTCATCTCGAAACCCGTGACAATTCTCCGGGCTCAGTGCCCAACCAGCTGGGAGGCAGGATAGAAGGCGTTGGTTGGATGGGCGGGATGCGCACGGGCTAGCGACGCCAGGTGCATCATGGACGGAACTCTACGTAAGTGCCGCACCCCTGTCTGGAAGCAGCTCTGATCGCCTTGGACGCGTGGGCTGCTCGCCTGCGTCGCTACAACGTGTGGGGCATGCCCGCTGTGTTGTGGGACAGGGTAGATCGTCGCCGGGATCACAGGAGGCGGCGGGACGCGCTTGACAGAAGCCACTCGCTTCGCGGAGACCGTCCGGACGGCCTCCCTCGCCTTCATCTCCTGTCTATAGTGCGACTTGCCCGCGACCAGAGTATTCCACGAGTCGACGAGTGCGCATGGCTTCGAGCAGTATCTGTCGCGGTCCGGCGTGACGCGAAACCATGTGCCGCAGAGGCACTGCTTGCGGCGGTTCTTAGGACGGGTTGGAGCGGGAGCGGGGGCAGGATCGGCGTTCATGACGATGCAGGGCTCACGAAGTAAGGCGAAGAGGGTGAGTGAACGGACAGTATGTGATCCCAGGGAGCGGAGCGGTCTCTTGAAGAAGGAAAGACGTACTCAGTCTTTATACTCTTCGCCTTGAGCGGCATGAGATCTGAAGCATTGTGGGGGACAAAGCGTATTTCGTATGCCCTTTGACAGCAGGTTCGGGCTTTGATTATCCAGAACTTCCAGTAGTAGAAACGTGGCGTTGAGAGCCTGGTACCGTCGAGCTGGGAAGTACGCCAGCTGCAGCTCGTAGAGGTAATGTCACACCAGCACGGAGGCATAGCCTGGGAGTATAGCAACAAGAAGGCGGAGAGGTGGTAGAGTTCCTAGGGGAACCTGTAGAGGAATGGCATCCTCCAAATAGCACGGGTCAGATGAGTGGGTTATATGCGACGAAGTCTTAAGCAGAAGAGTAGGGATGAGTAGCACAGCGTCACGATGGTCGTGGTGAGCAGACAGGCAGCCCGGGGCAGGTGCGCGGGCGGTCTTCCTCGCTCAGCCAATCAGCGCTCGAGGGCTAGAAATTTAGTTAGACGCTCATACTGCACCTCAAGCTCCCCGACCTCCTTCTCTCCTCCTCATCGACATCTTTCGCTGTGTTCTCACTGATACTCCGACAACACTACTCACATAGCGTTTTGCGTGGCGTCTTGAAAAAGACATGCGCAAACAGCTTGATCCACGCTTGCCAATCCTAATCAACAATAATGTCAAGAAGAACCATCGGTCGTTCATAGTACTAGTTGGGGACAAGGGAAGGGATCAGGTGGGTCAAGCCGGTCAGACTCAACAATTCAGCAAGAGCGTCTTCTAACTCCAACAGGTCGTGAACCTGCACTTTTTGCTATCCCAAGCCCGTGTCTCTGCGCGGCCATCCGTCCTATGGTGTTACAAGAAGGACTTGGGTTTTACTAGGCGCGTACTCATCTGTGTTGGTTCGCGCAGCGTGTCCTGAATTTGCTCCCAGCCACCGCAAGAAGCGGGAGGCCAAAATCAAGCGAGATGTCAAGCGCGGCGTCCGGGAGGCTAACGATCAAGACCCATTCGAGATTTTCGTTACCGTTACCGACATCCGCTACACATACTACAAGGAGTCACACAAGATACTGGGTCAGACGTACGGGATGTGCGTGTTGCAGGACTTCGAGGCGATCACGCCGAACTTGCTTGCACGAACAATTGAGACGGTCGAGGGAGGAGGTCTAGTCGTGATTCTGTTGAAGACGATGAGTTCGCTTCGGCAGCTGTACACTATGACCATGGTGCGTCCTCAACTCCTTACACACCCTTCTGCAACTCATGTGAACCTATATGCAGGACGTTCACGCCCGGTATCGTACATCCGCCCATGACACAGTTGTCGCACGCTTCAACGAACGCTTCATCCTTTCCCTCGGCTCTTGTGACGACTGTCTTGTCCTTGATGACGAGCTGAATGTCCTCCCAATATCCCGCGGAAAGGACATCAAGCCCATAGAGGAGGAGCGCGGGAAGGGCAAGGCCGAGTCTGAGCTGAAGGACCTCAAGGATAGCCTCGCGGACACGAAACCGATTGGCGAGCTCGTGAAGCTCGCGAAGACTCTGGACCAGGCGCAGGCCATTCTCACGTTTGTAGACGCGATCGCGGAGAAGACGCTGAGCTCGACGGTCACCCTTACCGCTGCTCGTGGACGAGGAAAGTCCGCGGCACTGGGTCTCGCGATCGCGGCGGCGCTGGCGCACGGGTACTCGAACATCTTCGTGACGAGCCCTAGTCCGGAGAACTTGAAGACGTTGTTCGACTTCGTCTTCAAAGGCATGGATGCACTCGGATATGAGGAGCACCTTGACTACGACATTGCCCAAAGCACGAACCCTGACTTCAATAAGGCCATCGTCCGCGTCAACGTCTTCCGGCAACATAGGCAGACCATACAGGTGTGTTCTTTGTACTGTTCCCGTGTTGCGCTGCTCATGCCGCCCTGCCCAGTATATCCAACCGGAAGACGCGCATGTCCTCGGGCAGGCGGAATTGGTCATCATTGACGAGGCTGCAGCCATCCCTCTCCCGCTAGTGCGCAACCTGATTGGCCCGTATCTTGTCTTTATGGCGTCTACCATCAACGGCTACGAAGGCACGGGTCGGTCACTCTCCCTCAAACTCATCCAACAACTGCGCGAGAGCACTCGACCCGCCCTCACAAAAGACGACCCTGCCCCCACCGCTGGGCCCTCCAAGAAGCCGCTTGCCAAAGCACCGCCCAAAGCGCGCACCCTGCGCGAGATCAAGCTCGACACGCCGATCCGGTATGGTGCTGGTGACAAGGTAGAGAAGTGGCTGAACGCGCTGCTCTGCTTGGACGCGACGATCGCGCCGAAGAGCGCGATCCACAGCACGCCGCACCCGTCGCAGTGCGAGCTGTTCTACGTCTCACGTGACACGCTGTTCAGCTACCACCCCGCGTCGGAGGTGTTCCTGCAGCGCATGATGGCGCTGTACGTAGCGAGTCACTACAAGAACCAGCCGAACGATCTGCAGCTACTGAGTGACGCGCCGGCGCACCATCTCTTCGTGCTCTTGCCCCCGATTAAGGACGATGAGAGTACCTTGCCGGAGCCGCTCGTCGTGCTGCAGATTGCGCTTGAGGGCAATATCAGCAAACAGGCGATCATGGACGGGCTCAGTCGCGGGTTCAGGGCTGGTGGAGATATGATTCCCTGGTTGATCTCGCAACAGTTTCAGGAGAACAAGTTCGCACTTCTTTCTGGAGCACGGATAGTCCGTATAGCAACACACCCGGATTACGCCAATGTAAGTGATACGCTCCTCTATGCGACTCCATTCAACTCAGATAAATTGTTAGATGGGATACGGCGCACGCGCCTTGCAAGCTCTGAATTCGTTCTACAGCGGAGAATACTTCAACCTCGACGAGACAGCCCAGCCCGAGCCTTCCTACCCTGACCCTGCCGCTATCGACGAGGCGACGGACCTGTTGACGGATAAGCCGACTATCCGCTCTGCGACAGCCATGCCACCGCTGCTTCAGCGCCTAACCGAGCGCAAGCCGGAGACTCTCGACTACCTGGGAGTGTCCTACGGCCTGACACCACAGCTCCTCAGGTTCTGGAAAAGGGCAGGATACATCCCTCTGTATGTCCGACAGACGCAGAGCGAGCTGACGGGGGAGCATACGTGCGTCATGGTGCGTGGGCTGAACACGTCTGCGGATAACGAGTTGGAGTGGTTAGGCGAGTTCGCGAAGGGTATGTACGATTCCATCACTCGTCAAGAGGAACGGCTCGCTCATTGGTGGTGTAGACTTCCGGAGACGGTTCCTGTCGCTGTTGTCCTTCAAGTTCCGCGAGTTCGGGAGCGTCACTGCGCTCAGCATCCTTGAGGCCGCAAACAATGGCGTGAAGAAACTGGGAGCGGAACGCACAAGAGGTAAGAGCCCCTTGCTCATTGTGTACACTTCACACTCAAGGCATTCTCCAGAGCTCACAAATCAGGAGCTGTCCTTCCTCATGTCCCCCTTCGACCTGAAGCGACTCGAGTCCTACGCCAATAATCAGCTCGACTATCATGTCATCCTGGATCTACTCCCGACCGTTTCCTCTCTGTATTTCGAAAAACGGCTCGGCGAGGACGCACGTCTCAGTGCTGTACAGAGCTCCATCCTGCTTGCACTAGGATCGCAACGGAAGTCGATCGAAGAAGTCGAAGTATGCCCGCTCTTGCCTGGTCATTCACTGAGAGCTCATTGTTCTGCGCGTAGGCCGAGTTGCAGCTACCAGTATCACAGTCCCTCGCGTTGTTCATCAAGATCGTGAAGAAGATCAGCAAGCGATTGAACGACGTGCAGCGCCAGGCTATCAGCGCAGAAATGCCGGAGGAGCCTGCGGCATCTCGCATAGACGGGGACGGTAGCGCGACAACGTGGAAGCCAGTTGAGACAAGTCTTACAGACGAGCTCAAGGATGCCGGTGACGAAGTAACGAAGTCACTACGGGAGAAGCAGCGGCAAATGATCGACTCGTTGGACCTGAGCAAGTGAGTCTATGTCCTGTTGGAGGAGCTGCCGGCGGTGCACGGGGTTGCTTACAAGGCGTTGTCGTGTGTTAGGTACGCTATTGACGACTCGTCGGCAAACTGGAGCATGGCTGAGGCGCAGGTTGCTAAATTGGCGAACGGCGGGGGCGGAGGGAAGTCGACCGTCGTCAGCGTGAAAAAGACCGTTTCAAATCAGAAACGGAAAGCGGAAGACAGCGAGGACAAAGAGAAGAAGGGCACGCGGAGGAGTATGAAGAAGGCAAAACGATAGTGCATATAGATGGCTTCATACATCCGCTGCTATCATCTCTAGGTCTCAGTACATCATACGCGTCTACATACTATCATCGTGAGTCTACATTCAAGCGCATACGTGGAACATGCTCTGGTTTGGTTTTTTTCCTTTGGGAGGGCCGTTTGGCAACAACAGGTCTCACCCCGTTTCCTCCGGGAAAGGATGCATTTAAGCACGAACCCCATGAAGAGGAACTGTGTAAGACTCAGGCCTTCATCGCTCACGCCGCCGAGCAAGCAACGCTCGCTCCAGCCCACTACTCACTAAAACCCCATCCTCGGGCTCTCACACACGGGTCCGGCAGGTCCGCGGTTACTGCCGTCGGATGCTTCGGGCAGAGGACCAAATTGCAGCCTGTACAAGCGCGACTGTCAGTTCATGGAGGGGCGAGGGGCTGACAGGCAGGCTTACCCTTCAATCCCGGGGGAGCGCGAAAGTGGGCCCAGACGAAGCCACCACAGAGTCCGGCGGTCATTGGGTCATGACTCCTCGCGCCGAAGCCTGCCCAGCAGACGCAGGGCCCACACCTTGATCCATCGCTCGTCTTGAGGTCCTCTTGAGGCGCTCTCCAAGGGTCCAGGTCGGCCAGTCCGGGGACGGTACGCTGCTTCTTGAGGTTGAGGTTGAGGTCTGAAAGAAAGGAAAAGGAAAATAAGCTGGCAACGACGAATGCGGTCCGTGTCCGCTATGGGAAGTAGGGAAGGGGGGAGGGGAAGGGGAGGAGTCTATGTACTGGTCCTTGTCCAGTCCACAGTAAGTCCGTATCTAGTCCACATCAGGTCCATACCCTGTCCGTGTCCAGTCCGCATCAAGTGCGCGACCCTTCACATCAAGTCCGCGTCCATCGACGTTCAGTCCGCATCTAGTCTCTAGCCAATTATATCCGGGTTTCTTTTTCTGTATCTGCAAGGCACCAGTCAGCAAGAGGGAGAATGGAGTATCTGTGCGCTGAACGTACCATCGTCTAGAGAGACCGCTCCTTCCACACTTGAGACTCAGGACCGAAGAGCTCTTCCCACAACGCGTCCATTGACGACGCTACAGGGAGCTGGGGCGTCGCAGGGGTGATGACGACGTCAGGGGTCGCCTTTGCCAGTTGGCCGTTGGACGCGAAGGGAAACGCGATGTCCTGGGCGATAATTGGCGGCGGGACTCCGGCGGGAAGATCAGCCAGGGTCGGGACGACCGGTTCAGCGTAAGGACCGCAGAATTTGGCCAGCTCGTCCTCGTGCCCGAGGATTTCGTTCATGTCCGCCCACAGCTGGCGTTCGAGCTCCGAGTCCGACGCGACCAGCGCGCCGGGCCGGATGTCAGCGTATTCATTGACGGGGGGCGGGATGGACTTCACGGTCTTGTCCTCAGGCTCAGGCTCGTTATCGGAGTCGCAGGTGTGTGCGCCAAAGACATCCACCATAATCACGTCCTCGTCGGCAGGAGTTTGGGGGAGGGAGCCCTCGTCGGAGGACTCGGTGGAGGATGACAGTGAGCGGGTCATCAGCGGCGGCAGTGGGAGGAGAAGGTCCACCATGGGCGTGTCGAGCTGCTCTTCGAGCCCGACATCGGCAGCGGTGAGGGAAGCGGGGGGCATACCGACAGGAACAGGAGGGGTACGAGGGGTCGTTTCGAGAGGTGACGTCCAGGACGACTGCGAGAGGGGAGAGGGTCCCCTCTTCACCTTGGGAGCGCTGCAGAGGCTGACGGTCAGAAACAAAATGCAGGCAGTCTGAGATCAAATGACTTACGGCACCAGGCCCAGGCTAGCTGCTGACGATCCAGTCGCCGCAGAGGGGAACCGATGGGCAGCCAGAGGCGGACCAAGTAAGGCGCGAGAGCGAACTGGCTTGTACCCAGCTGCCCTTTTCACGCCCTCACGAGGGGTGGCCATCTTCGTGCTCATCTTAGAACCCCTCAGCAGCGATCGCGCGCGTCCCCGCTGAGAGTCGTCAAGTGAGCCGCCGGATACGACTCTACGTTGGCGTGAACGACCTCGGGCGGGTTCTGATTCGGTTTCGGTTCGGTTCCTGCCGAAGAGCTTCGACACCGAGCGGATGATGTGCGACTTGTTCGAGGTGAAGGTAGCGGGAGCGATTGCAGGAGGAGCTGGCGAAGCGGGAGCACGAACTTGCTCCCTCTTCTGTTCAGCCAGGCGCTCGAGACGCTCCTTGCTAAACTTGTTAGCAGTCGAACACGAAGGTCGCTTCTGCTTGCCGTCTGCAGGCGAGTCCGCGGGTGCCGAAGGCGAACCAGAAGTTGGGGATACGACGCGCATCTTGGAGAGGAGTGCACGGCGGAAGAGTTGGGAGGAAGGCATGATGATGGGATATGTAGTAAAACAATTGGTAGCGGGGAAGAAGAGGTTGTGGTAGTAGAGGTCAAAGGAAGGATATGGGGAGACGTCGGCTGACGGCCGTATTTAAACCCTCGCAGCGAGTGGTCAGCCACACAATATCAGTTCGGACTGCGAGCAAACGGTTGAGACCTACCATTAAAATAGACGTTATATTTCTCCAGGCCCTAATAAAAGTATTCCGTGTCGCCGGAAGTATGGGGAAACCTGGGTATCGTCGCTAGTGTGAAGCACCCGGATTGCTTTGCCTGTGTTTCTGTCAACGTGTCCCCTTGTCAAGGCGAATGAAAGAACTGATACCATCATAATTTCGGCTTTGATTTTGAGGAATGCCACAGAAGATATACCACAGCAATGGTGGCAACAACGCATACATAGACACAGCGGTGACGAGCAGGCGCACGTCTCGGAAAGGGAAAGACGCGCGTTGCGCGAGTCCAAAACGCGGTCCCGTGACCTGTGGGTACGGGGGAAGCGGATCGGCTCGATTCGACTTGTGCTCTCCCACCCGATCCGGCGACCCGATGGGGCTCCCTGCGTCTCCATACTGCGGCGATCGCGCACAGTCGCACATAACTCGCTAGAAATCCCAGGTCTTCCGGGAGGGCCTGACTTGTGAGCAAGATGGAGACGGACACCCTCGTACTTCCCGTCTGCACAGTGCAACCTGACTTTCTGACCGTTATATCCGATATCAACCAAGGTCTTGTACCAGAAGAGACGTTCTGGCTCTCCTGTTACAAGTCCGGCGAGCCTTCCGTCCACGGCAAGGTGCACACAACTCTTGACGAGGCCAACCGAGACCTTGTTCACTTTCGGGGCCGTGAAGGGGTTGACTTCACTTCTCACGGGGAGGTAAGCTCTTGCTATCATCACCCCCTACTAGCAAGTCCTTGCGCTCTTTCTGTCGTCAACGCGTCTCAGTGTCCTACGCGAAGTCGATGACCCCATTACAGGCACTGTACACCGCGTCATGCCCGTCGCTCCACATACCACCCACGAGACTTGCTGTGCCCAACAAGACATTTGCAGAGGGCGAAGGTCGAAAGGTGAGTGAATCGATCTCGCTGTAGATCACCTTCAACAGCTATCCTTTGTGGCACAGACCCTGAAAATCACAGCCCTCGACATCTCTCCGGATGGTTCTCAGTTTGCGACCGGCCACATGGATGGCTCAGTCCACATCACCCAAACATCCCAAGCCGTCCCTACAGAATCATGTAAACCGCATCTAAGCACCGTCACCTCGCTCCACTTCTTCCCATCTTCTCGCGTGCTATTGACTGCATCCTCCGACTTCTCCTTGTCTATCTTACCTGCCGCACCTTCGGAAGATCCATCTGTCCCTCGGGACCCAATCACCCCAGCACGACGCTTTCGTGGGCACACTCGCGGAATCACCTCGACGGCCATCATTTCAAAAGGACGAAATCTGCTCTCTGGGTCGAGAGATGGGACGATACGCATTTGGGACGTCCCTTCCGAGTCGCAAATCAGAATGATGAACTCTGCAAACGGGGCCTGCATACCTATCCTCGCTCTCAGCTTGGGCGAAGGCTCACTGCAAACCGACGGCGCAGAAGACCCTACAGGGGCGGGTATCGACCCTCGAGAAGTCGATACCGAGGACAAGGTCGCCTTTGCCGCGCTCCAGGACGGCACCTTCGAGGCGTTCGACCTGCGTACCAAACGCGGCATCTTCCGCTCGACCGCGCGCGCGCGGGGAAAGAACGTGCTACAGGCGATAA
Source organism: Fomitopsis pinicola (assembly GCA_001931775.1). Taxonomy (NCBI): domain Eukaryota; kingdom Fungi; phylum Basidiomycota; class Agaricomycetes; order Polyporales; family Fomitopsidaceae; genus Fomitopsis; species Fomitopsis pinicola. Next base: position 28,180 of record MPVS01000208.1, read on the forward strand.
CATACGCGCCCGCGGAGCACCTCGTCGCAACGGGCTCGGCAGGCGGCGTCGTTACGGTATATGACACGCGTGCCCTCTCGACGCCGCTGACGGCCTTCAGGCGGAATACGGCGTCCGTCGAGGACCTCACCTTCATTGCGCTGGATGCGGCGTCCTTCCCCACACATGATGGTGCGCAGGTCGGGGACACGCCGGGGGTGGGGCTGGCGATCGCGACGGAGGACGGGCTGCCGTACGTCGCGGACGTGCGCCCGGAGGGAGAGGGCCCTGGCGTGCGTGCTGAGCTGGTCGGGCCGGATTGCGACGCGGTGCGCGCGGTGCGAGTTGTGTACACGCAGGAGCCAGAGGTGTGGACGGCGGCGGACGATGGCGCAGTACGGCGTTATCGGGTACGGTGAGTTGTGCCACCGCTTCGATGGTGTTGTCTTATGTTCAGCAATAAGGGGCGCGTAGGGCTGCATCGCTGTGTGGCGAGAAGATGAGGCGAGGCGTGTATTCTGGACGGTGACATGTGTGTAGAAGATATGATTCGAAGTCTGCCTCATGGCGTCGTGCTGTTCGCAGCGGGATGGGCCAACGCCGCCGTCCAGAGAACGAGGATTGCATCGCCGCGAAGTTGTCTACCCGCCTATCTTTGCTCTTCAAGTTCCGGAGGACATCGGGTACAAGCATAGGTGAGTAGCATTCTCACATTCAATCCTGCGCGATAATGAGTTGGCTGTAGGGCCGAACGCAACTGAGACATTAGGCACGCTAGGAGCGAGACCGATGGTATGACAGACATTGACAGTTGAGTGCAAGGCACGGACGCGTCATACATGCTGCTAGTGCGTGATCTGAGGGAGGACTCGAATTACGAACAAGCGGGAGCGGGGAAGGCTCCGATGCGGCCTCACTACCCTTGTCTCGGCATCTTCGTGCCTTTTGGCCGGCACTTCATCAGCATTGGCATTGCATGCGGCGCGCTGCCCCAGTCTACGGTAACGTTCGAGTGGTTTCACGACAGGCAAGGGCCAATATACCGGGCAAGAATATGTTAGTGATATGTCACGGACGCGGTCTCCTGTCACGTCCGTGATCACCGGCCTTTCACGGTCCGTGAAAGGATACAGATTCCGTAAACTAGACACGGTCAGGGATAGTCTCATACCAAGACCCTCCGCGCGGCACACGTGAGGGGTTTGTGTCGAACCTACAGGGATAGGCACGGGATAGGCGCGGGATAGGCATCCCTTTATGGGTCGGGATAGGCCAGTGATTGTGACCGTGACAGGTGCCCTCGTTCTAACCATATCCCTAACCAATTCCCGACAGGGATATTCGCCATTGCCCATCGTGTTTCAAGCATGGTGTTTGATCTGTCTTGGTTTGGGGCGAGCAGACTGTATCGCTCACGAAGCGGCGTTGTCCGAATGCTTCGCCGATTACTAGTCGCCATTACAGTAGACGCGAGTACACTTCAGATAGTGTTCTGGCAGGTACTGTACGCGGAAGGGTGCAATCGCCCCGCCACACCACATCTTCGCCAAGTGGTGTCGCTCACTGACACCATGACCTATCGGCCCAGTCACTGCAGCAAGACGCTCATTGGCTCCTGGCCGCCGTCTTGGTTCACAGCCTTACGAGTGTCGATTCGGGGTGCGATAACATATGCTGTGGTTGGTGCGCACTATAGTAGGTGGCTCCGAGGAAGATCGAGATCGACCCCTATCTTTTCAGCCATCGGCATAGGCTACAGTGGCAGAGGAGGCGCTGTTCATCTAGTGATACTACTGAGGAGATACACTACAGAGGAAAGCACCCCGAACGACAGGCAGAGGTGTGCAACGCCATTCTATTCATTGGTGAGTTTATCACTGACGTCTAGTACACTATTCGTGCTCATCCATGTCAGCAACACCTGAAGCGTAAGAGTATGCATGGCGCCTATACCAGCGTTGAGTACGTTGAGTACTTGCCAGTGTCGCCACAGAGCACGGGCGTCCCGACCCGATGACGCCAAGGCTGCTGCGTATATTCTGATCCTACGGATATGACCTAGTGCTCGGGCCAAGCTCGGGGATTGTACATGGTGCCATTGATGCTTGAGTGATGCTCGAGTGATGCTGTATGACAAAAGTGCGCTGGAGACTCAGCAAAACTTGTCCAAGGCGCTCAGGTGAAAGCCAAGGCGACGGCATGCGGCTTGCTCTCGCAGGCTATTAATCAATTAATCAATGTAACTTTATGTAAGCAGCGCATGTCTGAGCCGCTATATCAGTGTGGTACCCACAATTTTTTTGACGCTGATGTGAACACAAACAGAGTTCAAGGGTTTGCAGAAGGGACGCTCATGAAGTCCTGGAAAGCCCGCTCGATCGGCATCCTCCACAGATGATGCACTAATTGTTGCATGGTGAGACATCTACTGAGGTGTCAGTAGCCCGTTTCTTACATGGTTCATGCACCGCACGAGATAGGAAAGATAGGGGCACCGCCCGCATGCAGTGTACCATCAGCAAACCATCAGAGCGTTGGAGTCCTCAGGGCGGTCATCTAAACATTTTGGTAACGCAGCGGTGAAGCCTGATGAATCTTTGGGGCGTTGGAGGGGGCCCGATATCGTGAAACTGGGGCGTGCATTGCCTCCAGCGAATACACGCGCCCTAGGCAGGAACGCCGGCCAAGTCGGTACAGGTTTAGGAAGAGCGTATATAAGGTCGGTGCGTTTCGCTTGTTGTCCCCCAGCTCACCTTCACTTCTTCGGGCTCCCTCACATAGTAACGGGTACTGGCTGGTGAGTGTGACCCCATCCTCTAGTCCTTATGCTGTCGCTTAACTCGATTTTCATTAGCCTCGTTTCTTTTCTTTGTCGAACGACACTTACGATCTTTACCAACTCTACGTCCAACGACCTTCCACTAGCCTTCAGCCTTATCATCATGCGTTTCTCCACCGTCGCCACCGCTGCCGTCGCCGTCGCTGCTGCGAGCCCGGCACTTGCCTACCCGTATGTATCTGCTATGGCTACCGGATTCTCGACCACTGACAAGCGCGAAACACAGCCTGCTTGAAGTCCGAGGCGGGCTCGAGGTTGCTACTCAGCACCAAGCGCACCAGCACGCTGCTGCGCAAGGCAACCACCACGCTCAACACCAGGGTGGACAGCATGGCAGTCACGTTCACGGTAACACGCATGGGAATGGCCCACACGAGCTCGAGGGCGACACCCGCTTCGACGCCCACACGAGGCACGCAGGTCAACACCACGGCCAGACCCAGCACAGCGCGGTTCACCTTAACCCGCATGGCGCATACGAGCTCCCGGGCGACACTCACTTCGACGCCCACACCAAGCAGCATCACAGCGGGCGTGGATTCTACGACCTCTACGCCCGCGGGGGTGACGAGATCGAGCCCGCCCCCGTCCGCCACCACAACGTGCAGGGCGCCGGCCAGGGCCACAACAGCGAGGGCCACCCCGCGCACACGCACAACCACGCCCAGGGCACGCACAGCCACCAGCACTCTCAGGGAACCGGCGCGCTCGCTGCTCGCGACTTCGACTATGAAGAGCTCTACGCGCGCGGAGGCGGGGAGGAGACGGAACATGTGCAACACAGCGGCCAGCACCACGCCGCGTCGTCGCACCCCCACGCCGCGTCGTCACACTCCCACCAAGGCAGCCACGCCCACACTGGTACGCACGCAGGCCAGGGCCTCCACCGTAGCAACGCGGTCCACCGCCATGCTCAGGCCGTCTCCGAGCGCGACCTCGCGGAGATCCTCGCTCGTGCCTTCTACGACGAGCTCGACTAAGGGGCCTGGAAGGAGTAGCTACTTAGCCTGTAGTAGGATGTTCATTCGGGTCGTAGGCGTACAGATGTACCGCATCTGCGCTCTTGCTGAGGTTGATCATTGGTCAATTGTATGTCATTCTCAGCAGTTCTTGGTGTGCTCTGAGAGACTACAATCGTGTCACATCGAGCGACCCAAGTACGTCAGACGGGTTTGTGTTGTATGTCTCGAGTGATATAAGGCCACCTCAACCGCCGCCAGCCTATCACTCACCGTGGCGATGGTCCTCCCAGCTACTGCGCGCATTGAGACAAGATATCGAGCTTCCCGAGCGTTATCTTGTTCAGATGCGCGGGAATTGGCGAGCTGCCTTCAACAGATGTTGATGAATGCTGGTACCGCGTATCCGACGCGTTGAGGTCGAGACACCGTCCGTAAGGTTGAGGTCGACCGACTGGCCGTTGCCTCCCATGTGGAGAATCGAGATGCCTGGTGTCATTTGAGCCCTGGACTGTGTCGTGACTCTTAGTGTCATCGCAGAGACTCGACCGCGACCATCTTCCCCGGGTGCGGCCGCGCAGGTCTAAGCATTGCCTCCCGGGAGGGTACGTATCTCGGACGTGCGAACGAGGCAGCGAGATGTCCCGGGATGAGAGAGCCGTCCAAAAGCGGGACTTAGAACCTAGTCTACGGTTGGGGACCACCGACGCGTCCGACGGCGTGCGATCCGAACCATGGGACTGTCATTGGACATAGTGGTGTCCTAAGGATTCCGAAACCTAACAGCGACTTCGTGGAGATTGAAGAAGCTTTTATTACTCACTATCCGCGTGTTACTGTGGAATCGCTTCATAGAGTCATTGAGGCACAATTGAAAGTAAACCGAAAGAGCACTATTGAACATCGTGACTCTGCTGGTCGTTTGAGCAGCATTGCTGAAGTCGCCGGACCTAGAGACGTCCAACATAGACTATAGCAACACACGGCGAGCATGAAGCGAGGAACGCGATGAAAAGGTCATAACAACAGGGACCCTAGAGGCCGTCAGCGCCTCAGCGGCCGTCGGAGGCTCCGAGTCGCAGCCATCGCGCGACAAGCACGGTGGCGGCAACCGGGAGAGGTTGTTTGGCCTTGTTAGGATCCGAAGGGGCAGCCTTCCTCATTTGGATGCGCGCCTCTCTGACACTACCGCCGGTTGACGGGACCGAAATCCGGGTGCTAACCACTTATGCTTATGTGGAGATCATCCGCTATGCGTTGAAAAGAAATAATGCGTCAAAAAAGGTTTACAAAATCTCTTTGGATACCGCAGACCCCTTGTGATTACTGTAGTATACCGCCAGTACTCACTATCGGCATGATGCTCCTCAGGCTCCGCAGACAACGGCGTGCTGGCTCAGCCGCAGCGACCGTAGAACCGTTCTTATTCGTATGTCAGGCTTCCATTTTAGAAGAACGACGAGAGACACCCGCAGAAGCATTGGCCCACCTACATCTAGCACCGCACGAGCGGCCCTCCGTCCGTGTCTTCGGGAGAAGCTACGACTATCTCCGCAGCGTTGGAGTCGAGTCACTCCTGGGGTCCTTACACGCCCGGGTCGTTGGGCAGTAGCCACAACTCAAGCAGACACGGAGGACGGAGCTTTAGACGCATGTGAGTGGATAAGCTTGGGTGTGTGCTTCTGACTGATGAGCAGGTCTCACATGCATACGCGGAAATGATATTGTATGACATGATGTCGAGCTATTCCTAACTGGATAGCAAATTTGGCGACCTGGGCGTGCAGGAACAGTTGATACAGGGAAGCGTACGGCTGAAGTGTGCGGGTGCAGTGCGGCCAGAGGGTGTGTCCTCCTCTGAGGAGACTCGGAGAGTCGAGGTCGGGGCAGAGACGGGAGTCCGCGCGAGGTCCGCGCCGTCGGTGAGTCGGTCGGGTCGCGCGTAGCCAGCGGGGCAGGTGATCGCGCGGTCTGGGGTAATCTTCGATCGCTTCTTCTCTGATCTCACATCGATCATTTTCTACCACTCTTGCCGACGACCCGTGCCTGGCGCACTTCCACGCCAGCCACCGCTCGCGCATTCCCTCAGCACCGCGCAGGGAGCGGTGGAAATCTTGGGTCTGGGGAAACGCCAGGATGTTCACGGAATGAAGTCGGACACCATGGAATCCGCGTCTACTATGACTCTACGGGGAGCGTCGGACGCACTCTCCGGTGTCGCGCATTGCCCGAACTAGCGACGGTGATCCGGGAGCCGGGACCGGGGAGGGCGATAGACGCTGGTCCGCGGTGTGGGGGAAGTGATGTGGGGATCATGCTTCCGCGCGAGAGAGGCAGCGTGTCCGCCGTATAAAGAGCTCTCCTCGACTCGCGTAGATACGCTCGTGTCCCGCCTTTGGTCCATCATGTCGCCTACGGCAGCTGTGTTCTTTCAGCGCTGTTTCTCAAACATCATCCCTCGTCGTGAAAAGAAAGTCGGCGACCTGACGCTCTGGCAGGCCCTTCGCAGCCTAACATGGATACAATGGGCACAGTTCTGGTGTGGGTACGTACCGCCTCTTGCGTCACAACCTCCCCGCTCTTGTAGCTAATGCATGCCTGTGTCGCAGATGGATAGCCTGGATATGCGACTCGTACGACTTCTTCAGCGTGTCGCTTAGCGTGACTGCCCTTGAAAAGCAGTTCGACAAAAAGGCTACATCGATTGTGCGTATTCCCACTGCTCCAACATCGTACCACATCAACTGACAGAGACATACAGACGACAGCCATCACACTCACTCTACTCTTCCGGTCACTAGGTGCTGTGAGTGTTGTCCCTTCCGCTGACATGCGCGCCCTGGCGAGCGGGGACCCACCTCGGGCGCTTGGCGGCGATGTTCCGTACATGCCTCGTATCGCAGCGGCGCGCACCCTCCAGATCCTTCTCCCTCGCCCGCATTCACCATCCACTGACTCGCTTTCCACCCCACAGATCATCTTCGGTATTGCATCCGACCGTTTCGGCCGCAAATGGCCGCTCGTCGTGAACCTGCTCTTCGCCGCCGCGTTCGAGCTCGGCTCCGGCTTCGTACAAGACTTTGCGTCCTTCCTCGTCGTGCGCTCCTTCTTCGGCGTCGCCATGGGCGGCATCTGGGGGCTCGCTGCGTCCACCGCCCTCGAGAACCTCCCCGTGGAGGTGCGTGGGCTCGCGAGCGGGTTCCTCCAAGAGGGCTACGCCGTCGGGTACCTCCTCGCGGCCGTAGTGAACCTGACTCTCGTCCCCGAGACGCCGACCGGCTGGCGCGGGCTGTTCTGGCTCGGCTCCGGCCTGAGCTTCCTCGCCGCGGTCCTCCGGGCGGTCCTCCCGGAGAGCCAGGTCTTCCTCCGCGCGAAGGCGGCGGAGCGTGCGTCGGGCCGGACGACGAAGCACAAGACGAAGGTCTTCCTCCACGAGACGAAGGTCATGCTCAGGAGGCACTGGATCCTGTGTTGCTACGCGGTCGTGCTCATGACCGCGTTCAACTTCCTCTCGCACGGCTCGCAGGATCTCTACCCCACGTATCTGCAAACGACCAAGGGCTTCAGCCCGCACGACTCAACTGTCGCGACGATTATCGGCAACTGTGGCGCTATCGCGTGAGTAGATAGTTCAGGCGTGTACAGCGCACCGACGTCGCTGACTGTGGTTCCTAGTGGCGGTACTCTCGCTGGTTGGCTGTCACAGTACATTGGCCGACGACTCACCATCGTCCTCTTCGTCCTGCTCGTTGGAGCATTCATCCCCCTCTGGATTCTCCCATCCACATTCGGCGCACTCTCGGCTGGCGCTTTCTGCGTTCAGTTCGGTGTACAAGGTGCCTGGGGTGTCGTGAGTATCACTGCGGCCTACTCCTTCAGCGCCCTTCTCACTCCCGTTTCGAACGCAGATCCCAATCCAACTTGCAGAAATGTCGCCTCTCGCGTTCCGTGCTACCTTCCCTGGTGTTGCATACCAGCTCGGCAACATGGTTTCCTCCGCATCCGCCCAAATCGAGACCAGTAAGCACGCGCCCTCCCCCTTACACGCCTCAATCCCTGACAGTATCCCATATAGCCGGCGGCAACCACATCCGCACGACCATCTTCAAGGACGGCAAGCTGACGGACGTCCCGGACTACGCGACCGTGCAGGGCATCCTCGTCGGCGTCGTCGCCGGCTTCCTCGTCCTCTGCACGATCGTCGGCCCGGAGCACCACGGCTCGCACTTCGAGAAGGCGAAGGCCGCGTTCGAGGAGGGCGCCGGCGAGGACGAGGTCGCGCCCGATGCGGACGCCACGCCCCCGCGCGGCGACGTCGAGTCTGATAGCTTGTCCCGCCCCCGCAGTATTNAGGGCGCCGGCGAGGACGAGGTCGCGCCCGATGCGGACGCCACGCCCCCGCGCGGCGACGTCGAGTCTGATAGCTTGTCCCGCCCCCGCAGTATTGAGGAGGTCCGCGAGAAGGAGGTTGACTAGCGCGCGGTTCGCGCGTTTGTTCTGACCTACCTTGCTTTGCGGTGCAGCGCGCCGCGCGGCCGCGGCCCCCACGTTTGCGCTCGCTCGGAGAGAGTAGCTCTGGGTGGGCCGTGTTTGTACGACCATCCCCATTAGTAGTAGTCAAGTCACGACTAACGACCTTTCACGAACTGATGCCAGTGGATGTTGTTGTTTGGTTACATACTGTACAGTGTATTTTTACGATGCGTCCGTCTTCTGAATCGAATATACCTGGAAAACCTCACCTCCTTGTGAGTGCATCGTGAAACGCCATTACCTTCGAAGCTGAGTGCCGATCTGCGAAAGGCGAGTACGGATGATGGCGGCAGCTGGGAGTGAAACGCCACCTCGCTGCCTTTGCGAAGGAGATTGATGCGCCACCTGCCATGGTGGGCAGGGGCGCACGTGTAGGTATAGCCCGCCTAGCTCAATCGGATAGAGCGTCAGACTCTTATCAATGATCCCTTGGACGGTGCAATCTGAAGGCTGCGAGTTCGACCCTCGCGGTGGGCTACTACGTAATTTCCTATTCCAAACGAACATTTTTGCCAGCAATCCAAAGCGGACTATATAGCCACTTGGGTTCGGCATGTTGTGAGCGTGAGAGGACGACCGCGCGAGTTTATTTCCGAGCCTGCCATTGTAGCATACTGGTTCATGGTTGAGTAGATGCTAGGTTCGCTCACAATGACATCACCCCGTCATGGTCCAGGTATGTACCAATGCGAGTGAAGTGTTCAATCGCGGAGGCGGAAAGAAAATAAATAATGACACAAAATGATGATTAGCCCACCGCGAGGGTCGAACTCGCAGCCTTCAGATTGCACCGCCTGTATCCACAGAATAAGAGTCTGACGCTCTATCCGATTGAGCTAGGCAGGCGATATTAACTTTTTCAAACAAACATACTTATCGCCACGCTTGCCCGCCACCTGCGAACTGACTTCGTGACCCGAGCGTTCTTCAGTATGTCCATCTCATAATGCTCGGACGCGTTGCTTCCGGCTCGATTCTTCCTCCCACCATCCGCCAGCTCCTCAGCGTGCCAGCAACCGATACGCGCGTACAGGTGAACGGCTGGGTTAAGTCGATACGACGCCAGAAGAATGTCGCTTTTGCTGTCATCTCGGACGGCAGTTCTGCACAACCTCTCCAGGCGGTCATACGCGATGTCTCCTTGGCGAAAACGTCCGTACTATGTCTCCACACTACTCGGCTTGAGACTTATGAAATCCGTGCAGGTTGACGAATGGGGCAAGTGTCAGGCTGGGAGGAGTCCTGGCAGATAGTCTTGGGAAGGGCCAGGACAAGGAGCTGCGGGTCGAGGAAGTGGAGGTTCTAGGTGCATGTGATCCCGCAGTGCGTTCCACGCCTTTAACTATCGAACGCAACTGACTAGAGGTCACGTAGACGTATCCCATCCAGAAGAAGTCTCTTACCACTGAGCACCTCCGAGACAATTGCCACCTCCGCGCACGGACGAGCAGAGTCGCCGAGATGCTCCGACTGCGGGCAACGACGATGAATGCCTTCCAGCACTTCTTCGACGTGAGCGCGGCGCACATCGCGCGTACGGACGTAGCTCATTGACAGGCAGTCTCTAGGCTTCTGCTACGTGCACACCCCGATCCTGGCCTCTAGCGACTGCGAAGGTGCCGGCGAGATCTTCCGCGTCGCGACCCCTCCCTCCGACTCTGAACCCGCGGGCGGAAGCGAGCACACCGAGTTCTTCGGTCGCCCCGCATACCTCACCGTATCGTCTCAACTCCATGAAGAAGCACTGGCCGCCGCGCTGTCGAGGGTGTACACAATCTCACCGTGTTTCCGCGCGGAACGCTCTCAGACGAACCGACATCTATCAGAGTTCTGGATGCTCGAGGCGGAGTGGATGTTCACGCGGTCCGTCAACGACGCCTGTACTGTCGTCGAAGCAGCAGTGAAGAGCGTACTGGAGAAGACTCGGACACACTCGGAGGCGTTCGCCAAGGACGGCAGCGACACAACACTGCTGGAGCAACTACGCGGAGCTGCCTCCCCAGAACCGTGGACAAGACTGAGCTATACGGACGCCATCAAGGAGCTGGAGGCGGACCACGCGTCCACAGGGAGGTTCCAGTTCGCGCCGAAGTGGGGCACGCCGCTGAAGAGCGAGCACGAGCGCTTCCTCGCTGGGGAGGTCGCCAAGGCGCCCGTGTTCGTGACGGACTACCCAGCGGTCCTGAAGCCGTTCTACATGCGCGCAAACGACGACGCACGGACCGTCGCGTGCTTCGACCTCCTCGTCCCGCATCTGGGCGAGCTCGCCGGAGGCTCGCTGCGTGAGGAGCGCGAGGACTTGCTCGTGAAGGCGCTGGAGGAGCAGAAGCTAGATAGGGCGCAGTATGAGTGGTATGTAGAACTGAGGAGGTATGGCGGGGCGCCCCATGGAGGGTTCGGGCTTGGGTTTGAGAGGCTCATTAGCTGGGTATCAGGTATCGAGAATGTGCGGGAGTGCATTGCGATGCCTCGGTGGGCGGGGAGGATGCTACTGTGATGGAAGATATTATTCTACTCCTCGGCCAATGACATACACATCGTATGGACAGTTTCATCTCACTAAATCTGTCCACTATGTCAAGATTTGGACGTTCAAGATGCTACGACACAGGAGACATGGCAACGACCAACCCTAAGAACTCCTTTCCAGGATCCGTATAGCAGTGCAAGGAGAGGGGTACGCAGGTAGCACCATACAGGTGTGTTTGGACGGGTGGTGGTGCCATGCCCAAGTGTTCTACCCTTGAGCTCAAATCGCCGACAATTTGATGAGTCACGGTGTATCATACGCCACCCGCACGCGGCTGTGTTAACGTTTCAAAGGAGCTGTGGATCAAGGGCATGCGGGTATGCCCATGCGACGCTCGCCGTGCTTGGGATACCTGGCGACAACGTTGATATGAAGGGCCGCGACGTACGGCGCGCAAAGACCACTACTCACTATACGTAGGGGATCACAATGAACCTATCAATGCTCCTTCTTTATGTCCTTGATGGATACGCGCTTTCTCGCTTTTGGTGCAACGGCTGGAGTGCGAGACGCGGGTTTCGAGCCAAAGATCACGTAGCGTATGGCCTGCACCCATAGACGTGCTCCCAGCCCGACGCAGGCAGCGCATATGAGGCTCGCTCCGAGAAAGACGTAGATGGGATAGACATTGATCAGAATCGCTTTGATGACCGTGTATGGGGTGAGGATGAAGACGTCCAAAAGGATGCTCAGAAAGACGAAGACCGGAGCGAGCAAGTACGAAAGGGGGCGATACGTTACGGCCAACGTCGTCCAAAACGGCTTGCTGATGAGATAACTGAAGGAGCGACGAGTGTAGGTGGCTATGACACTGAGCGAAGAAGACGCGAAGCGAATGAGTTCGAGGATGGGCGGACCGGTAGGGGATGGAGATGGGACTGTGGAGGGAGTATGGAGCACAGTCACTGTTTGCGTTTGCAGCACGTTGGTATCGAGGCCCATATTGCGTTCCAGACAATCCCGGTGGCCTGGCAAGAGCAAGATAGCTAGTACCGACGCAACGACAAACCTGCGCCATTTACAGGTGATCAATGTCAGATCCTAAGCGCACACTATATTTCAATACTTCGCAAATTCTACATGCAAGAATGTACGGTATTATACATCAACCAATCACAGCGTGTATTTTATGGCTTTTTATGGCCTCCTCCATCTCAAACTGGTATTTGGGCTGCCCGATATAGATAAGGGATGTATATATGAATGTGCGGTCGTCTCAAATAAGTATGTTGTTACTAATCATTGAGCTTATGCTGGACTATACAGGCGAGTATACATGGCAAGGTTTGTTACCGGCAAGGAAACCTTGGACATGATAAAAAGGGAATGAGAGTACTCTAACAGTATGTCTGACTGCCTGTTTGAGCAATATCTCTACCTAGAATAGTGCCGTTACTGAATTGGGCAGTAGCGGCACTATCGCCGTCGCCACCTGGTAACTTACCAGCGAACGCCACGCCATATCCGGTATAGTCTCTGGCTGACGCCCAAGTGCTTGTAGAGGAGGAGGACCCCCTCACCATTGCGCTACACGACCGCGAGCTGCCCACTGTCCCTACGCGTATAAAAGCAAAGGGTCCTATCATCATGTCGCCCTCATCGTTCGCTGGCGCAGCGCGAAACCCGCCCGCTCCCCGACAGTATGCAGTCCGCCACTCGCTGGGAGGACCGTGACGCCGCTCCGTACCCGTCCGGGCCGTCCCTCGACTTCGACAACATCCCTGGATTTGGCTTCAACTCTGGTGCCACCGCGCTCTCAGGAGCCTTTGATGGGTTAGGCTTGTGGTCTAGCTCACATCTTGGCCTCCCCGAATACCCCTCGGGATCGCTCGATGTCAACAGCGTTCTCTTCAGTGACTACACTGCCGATGGACTCTATCATGATGGCCTCATCGACTCCGCAAGTGACCAACCCTCACATAGAGAGTAAGTCAACAAGGCGATGCTTTCTATGTGTGTGTGTGTGACTAATTGCATCGACAGTCTACAGGCTAGTCTTTTGAGTCATGGGATGGAAATGGTCCCGGTCCCGTGCTCAGCTACCGTCCCTGGTGACGGCTGCTTCGTTCCGGAGAATGTCGCCCCGAGCGCATTGTATTCCTTTGAGCAGTTCTCGGCAGAGGGCGAGGGTGGCCTTTGTGAGGCCTTCCCAAGCCATGTGTCGCCTGCCGGTATCTTCTTCACCGCCCCAAGCCCGCTCTGCGATACATCCTTGGCACTCGGTCCATCCTCTACATCACCGCCCATCTATTCGCCCGATGCGGCCACGCCTCCGTCCTATGCAGATGGGCTTCAGCTGAGCCCCGTCTCACCGGCCGCTGGGTCAGAGTGGACTATGTGCTCTCCCTCCGCTGGATCATCGTCGGCCACTGGGTCCAGCACGCTGTACTCCGCAGATTCCTCCCCCATCCCCGTGTTCCCTGATACGCCTCCAAACGCCCCAATGCGTATGGTGGAGAGAGGGGATGTGGTACACGGGAAGCGCGCGGTTCGCCGCGGGCGCCCTCAGCCAACTGCGTCCCTGTCAGTGGGGATCCCTTCCTCGCTCACCTCCTCGTTTTCCGGAAAGCCACGCGCGACGGCCCCGCGAAACAAGCAAGTCAGATATGAGCCATACGAGGTTCCCGACGGGGCGTTCGACAAATTCGTGTGCCCGTATTGCGAACCCGGCCGCCCCTTCTCGACCCCGCGACGCAGGACGAAACACGACATTGTGCGGCACCTGAAAACACATTTTATTGAAGCGAGTCGCTCAAGCTCGAAGGGTCAGTTTTCCTGCGATCGCATCGTGCCGATTGAGGATCTTCCAGGCCCTAATCCCCCGAAAAAGTGGTACAATTACGAAGGACGGGAGGTGGTTGGCAAATGCGGGATGCTGTTTGGCCGATCTGATTCCTTGCTCCGTCATCTGGACGGCGGGTGCCTTGGGCCCAAGGAGTCGTAGCGTTGCCATGAATAGTGAGTGAAGGCGCTCTGTTGTAACAACCTGCTTCGACGATATGTACGACTAATCTCTGTGTTGCGTAACGCTTGTCTCCCGCAATGTAAATATTGATTTTACTCTCGAATAACCTTGATTCGTTGGTACGCATCGTTCGAGGTGCCGTGTGAGCTCTCAGGAGGCATATCAATGGCACACAAAGTATCGTGTCAGTACTGTTCGACGCCTGAGCTCCAAGTCGCAGCGGTACTACATACGCGTACCAAATCCACGCCACCCGTCGTTTGCACAGAGCCAGATCTAGATCTCGACCAGCCACCTGCGCCGACGCCAGCGTCTCTCCGTCGTCGCTGTCCACCACGCTATCACAGGTCTGTACAGTCAACTTGGCCATGAGAACTGGCTCTTGGCTCCGAACATAGACTAGGGTTCATGAAATTCTATCGTTGCTTGTCTCTCTGTGGTTTCTCACAATTGGTGCACCCAACCCACCCTCCGCCTCGCGGACTTAAACGGGACCGTCCATGTCTGCTATGGCCACTACACTAACCTCTATCACCTCGGCTCAATCTCTCGCACATCGCTCCCGCGTTGCGACACTCATTTCCTCGCTACGCCCTAATCGTTTCCGTACTCCCGTCTGCAATCTTCAGGCGCACCGCATTCCGACGCTATGGTCACTCTACCGCGGTCTTCTTCGCGACGCGCCGAGTGATGCCGTACGGTATGTCTCTGCTCG